>CM043112.1:17757591-17911434 GCA_023701765.1 Hylyphantes graminicola
AGATGGTCGCCGGACAACCCTGCATATTATTATTTTATTATTTATTATTATTATTATATATTATTATTATTTATTATTATTAATTACTTATTATTATTATTATTATTATTATTATTGTTTAATTGTTATTATTATTATTATTATTGTTATTATTATTGTTTATTGTTATTATTGTTGCTGTTATATGTTTATTATTAATTGTAGTTTATTGTTATTTAGGATGCAAGGAAATGGCCCTTCAAGTTGTGTCCGAAGATTTTGCATGCATCCCGAAGTAATAGTAGGTTGGTTGTTTCTTGTAAATTTCCTGCTTGTATGGGGGGGGGCTTGATCGATACCCGCTTAAAAACCTTCTTTCAAGTCAAACAGACACCAGACAGAATTTTTACTGACACAAGAGAAAGAAGGTACATACCAGGCGAAGGGACGGGAATCGAACCTGTATCCGCTATCCAAAATATTAGTTGAAACGAAGTAATATATTTTGAGTTTTATTGATAACGGTGTAACTTCCTTAACCCTGTTGTTCGCAAATATGCAAAAACTTAATTAAAAGGAACTAGTAGCTAAAAAAAAAACAAAAACCGTTTTAACGACAGAAAAAAAACAACTAAAATTTATTTTTTAGAAAAAGGAACACTTGATTGGTGTTACACTGTTGCCACAAAAGTTACAAATTATGTTTCACACAGACAATAAATGTATATTTGCGCGCGTGCCACCTTCCGATATATAAAGTGGGATGCTAATTTATGGTGTTTCACTACACCTGTAATGCTGTTGCGAAATATCAACGAGCCACATAATTTACTTTATCTCTTCAAAAAATATCGATACCAAAGCAGCTGACTTGTTCCATTCGTTATTTGTATAAAAAAGGACTTAGTTTTTAAAGGAGTTGCTGGCATTGATGCTGTTGAACGCAATTTTTCCGATAAAACTCCATATTTATTCTCATAATTTTAAATAAAGTGAAGCCGACACATTGGCAGAATTTTTACTGACACAAGAGAAAGTATGAACAACCAGGGCGAAGACGGGTATCGAACCTGCATCCATTATCCAAATGATAGTGCACGAGGATATATTTTGAGTTTTTTATTGAGAACGTGTCTCTTCCTTAAAGATTTAACACCTTAACCCTCTAATGCATACTGTTGCGATATGGCAACAAATGACATAATCAACTTTATTCGAGTAACCCATTCCGGCCCAGCTAACCCTTTCCGATCGTGCGAATCGTTTATTTGCAGAAAAAATTACTTTGGTTTTAAGAAGTTGCTGGCATCGATGCTGTTTAAAGCATTTTTTTTCTCGATAGAACTCCAAATTTAGTCTCATAATTTTAAATCAGCGCCATCTGACAGTCGGTCTAAAGGGTTAAAGATTTAACACCTTAATACAGCATTTTGCATTGCTTTTAAAATAAAGACATTTTTAGTTTAATTTTGACTTCTTACCACGTCTTCTAAGCTATCGTATGCTTCGTACAAGAACTCCATCTTTAGTTCCGGATCTTCAGCTTTGGCTCCTTCGGAATCGGGATTGATCTGCAAAAGAAAATAAGCAAGTAGGTATATAGTCTAGTGCATACCGTTGCCACATGGCAACAAGTAACATAATCCCCTTTATTCTATTAAAGTAGAGCTCCCTCTCAACAAATCTGTGTTTTATTCATCTATTACATTCCATTTTGGAGTTTTATTTACTAATAACCCTCACAGATGACAGTAGTAAAAGTGTATTCAAAATTAATGAATGAAGTTATTAACTGTTGCGAAATTACGTCTTCGGCAGTATTTAAAATATAATAATATTAGTACTAAACACAAATAATTTTTTTAAACAAAATAATTCAAATTCAAGAGGGTTAATTTTAAATATATTTAGTTTTGTTTATTTAATTTTCATATTTAGTTTATTTAGTTTTTTTTTAGTAGTTTTCTAGTCATTCTTGTCATAATTAGAATTTTGTAGTTGGTTTTTACCATATGGCAGACATTAAAAAAAATTGAAATTATTTAAATTCCAATGCACTAAGTGTTAAATAAATAGCTTAGTTTTCGTAACATGTTATCTTCAACCTTAAAAGAGGCTATAACCTTAAAAACGTTACGTAACTCACCTTAAAAGTGGCACAAATGTCAAGCAGAGAGCCGAAGGTGCTCTCGTAAAATTCTTGAAGCCTCGAATAATCTCCCGAAAGTTTGGCCTCCTCCAAATCTTCCCTGAAAATAAAAATTTAGATGAAAGGGCTTTAATAAAACACTTAGGCTATAAACATTGCTTATTATGTTTTGCAAAATGGATTGTAAATTAAACTTACAAGCAAAAATCGGAATATTTAAAGAACGGAAAATTTGTGACCATATACCGTTTGCAATATATCTCAAATGACGCCACGCTACAATGGACAATTCCCATATTTTTTAAAAACTACTAAAAATACATTTTTTCGATAAAATAAACAACGCTGATTTCTAATATCTAGATTAAAATGTACAAAAAAAATTGTGTTATTAAATATTCAATGTTAAAAATCGTCAATTTTTAGTTCTTGTTTGAAACGTTCTGCTATTGGCTAAGCGATTGTGACGTACATGTACACCACGTAGGGTTCGTTAGCTACTTCAGTCATTGCGACTTTTCGATTCTCCCATGCTTTTTTAAGGTTCATTTTTGCTTTATAACTTTCTTTTGCCTTAATTTTCTATTCTTGTTTATTTTCTTTTAATATTTATTTAATCATAAGTTGATTTTTAAAAAAATAATTTAAGAGATATATTTTAAAGGGATACGGTACCGCAAACATTTTAGTAATAATAACATAAAATTGTAAATTATAGTGTTTGCCCTAAATAATCACTTTAAAGCAATAAAAACATATATTTACAAGTTGTTTTCATTTTTTAAGTCAAAATTTTGAATTTCTTTTTAAACTTTACTGTTTTTTCAATTTTGAAAGTAACTCCCTTAAAGTTTTATAGCAATTTAAGCATTATATATCACGGGCATCGTAGCTTAGTGGTAGCGTAAGCGATTGGTATTCATTTGGTCCCGGGTTCAAATCCCTTTTCGAGGTACAAATATTTTTTCCAAGTTTTTTTTTTATTTCACACATGGAGCTCATTGTTTTAAAGGATCCTGGATAGTTTACTCGGTTTTTTTTAATTGTTTTTCTGAAAGGTTATTTCTTTCTTGTTTTACCTATAGAATTGTGTTATTATTGATTAAGTTTTAATAGTATTTTGTGCTGTTAAAATGTTCTAATTAAACACAGGTCATTCATAACAAAATTACCGTTTTTACAAAACACAATTTTCCTTGTCTGATAAAATATCACAATTTATTCGTCGGATTTTAGTATTACTCTTTTAATTCAAGTCATACATTAAAATAATATGAATAAAGGTACTACTGTAGAAAGCAAAAAGTCGCCGTCCTGAATTTTCAGAAAATTGCTTAGTTTCGTCTGAACGTGTAAAAAGCGTGACATATTTTGTTTGCACAACTTTTAGTTTTAACCATCGGAATAAAGGAAAAAATTGGAGAAAAAAAAGTGAACTTTTCAAAAATATTAATACTATTAACGTAGAAGTCTGTAAGTAAACATTATTAACAATGTTTTTAGATATCCTAAGTTGCTACATTTGACATGTTATCCGTAGATATACTTTAAAAAAAAAAAACCTAATAACTAATTTAATTTTGTGCGTTTGTGGCTCTGCATTTTTTCTTTACCATGTTTTACATGTAAATTTATATTTTTAAGGAATAGTTAAGTCCGTCCAAAATCCTATTAAAAACTGGTTCCTTTTTTTGGATCACGTCGCATGGCTGAAAACCATCGTTTTCGCTGTACCGATTCTGTTGGCAAGTTAAAATATATCTTTTCTCTTTTCTGTAGTCGTATTCGACACTAGGGAACTAAGCAGTAGCAATATGCCATTATTAAATAATAAATACAAACTTACTGCATTAAAGAAAACGAAAATACAAAGTTTTGCGAAACGATTTGTGAAATATCCCGCCTAACGCTATACGCAACTGAGGAGATTTGGTCACGTGTGGTGTACATGTACGTCACAGTCGATTCCTCGCGGAACGTACTGTTTTTCGCGCGCTTTTAAAAACCCTAACTTTAAAATCAAATAAAAAAATAACTACGCATCGGAGAGCAAAAATTTTTTCGGCCCTTATTTTGTCTCACCTATTTACGTCGAATAAAAAAATAATAAAAAAATGTGGGAATTGTCCATTTCTCTTTGCTCTAATTGCTTTCAATTTGGTCAAACCAAATTTTTTGGGTTTTCTCTTTGGTGGAAGCAGGAAAAAATTGTTTCAAAAGGCTCTTATTTTCGGGTAACCTCGGGCTCGTGAAAATGAGGATATTTTCAAGCGGAACGAAACAGTGACACGCGTATTAAAGAACCCTGCAATAGAACCATTTTTAGTAAACGATTATAACAAAATATTTTGGTTTTTCTTTTTGCTATAAGTAGAAAAAACTTTTTCAAAAAAGCTCTTATTTTCGGGTAGCCTCGGGCTCGTGAAAATGAGTATATTTTCAGGCGAACGAAACAGCGAATCGCACATTAAATAACTACAAACGAACCTTGTTTGGTATACGATTATAACTCAATGAGTTATGATCGTTCTTGTTGTAACTTTTACAGGATGTCCCAAAACAAAATGGGCTACCTGTTTTTAAAAAGTAATAAAAAAGAAATGAATAGAGATATTAACACAATTCTTACGGAAGATGAATTAGTCACGTCAGGAATTTGACAGGAAACACTTTATGATGTTAGTTAGGTTTATTATGTTATTACACTTTATGATGTTCAGTTTAACAGAAAGATGGCGCTTCAATACCGTGTGTTGGAAAGAACTAGGCATGCTTACACCGAAAAGAAAGACACGTTGTCCGAACTGAACATTTCTGACCACGTGGTTTTCTTTTTGGTTTATATGCATGCCTTGTTCTTTCATACAGCCAACACACGGTATTGAAGTGCCATCTGTCAGTTAAATTGAACATAATAAATTTTAATAACATATTAACGTAATAAAAATAACTAACATAACAAAATGCTCCAAATCAAATTCCAGACATGACTCTTTCGTTTTCTGCACGAATTGTGTTAATATCTCTGTCCATTTTTTAAACTTTTAAAAGCAGGTAGTCCATTTTGGGACACTCTGTATAATCAATTCTTGTTGTAACTATACTTACTTAAGTTAACGTATGGTTTTATCTTACGTCCGATAAGTTCCGGTTCCAAATCATCCAAAATTTCAGATTTGTTTTTGTACTGAACCCAAACATGAGACAATGATTAAGCAAGGAATATGATTCCAATATTGATTGTAAATTTCTTGCTTGAATCAGAAAAAATACTATTTTACAAGGATCAAATTTGCGTAGTAACGTCAGACTCGCAAAAATTAGTTTAGGCACAGCTATATGTCGGACATGTTGTGTTCGCCAGAACGCTCACTAGAGGACGCTGCAAACCAGCCTTGTTTGGTATAGGATCATAACTCATAAAAATAAGACGAAACACTTATTAACTCTATGTTGTAACTCTACTTACTTAAGTTGACGTATGGTGGTATCTTTCGTCGGATACATGATAAGTTCCGGCTCCAGATCGTCCAAAAGTGCAGACTTGTTCTGTACAGTAGAGCGCCCACTGCAGGGAGTTGCATAGGAGCCCTGTCTCGTGGCGCCCTCTCTTAGTGTCACCAACTGTCCCTCGCCCCCAGCGCTTATCGGTGGAAGCGACAAGTACATGGGGGAGGAGGGGGAAGGGGAGGATGGGGGGAGGAGCAGGCCCGTGATGTAGGTGTGAATGACACCTAATGTATCAGTGATAAGGGGGCCGAACCCGGTAACTTGGACTATTTGCCGACCACTGTGGTCCTAAAACAGAAATATTTAAACAGGTCAGTTCGAAGACTTAAATGATCAATCTTTTTAAACTTAGTAGGGTCTTAAAAACATTTGAAGAGCTTAGTGGAAGAACGTTTTAAGTGACATAAAAGGTTGGTTGAATGACATATATTTTCAGATTTGTGAGCTTGGTCAGAGACCCGCTTATAAATCTTCGTCAAGTAAGACAGACACAACACACACATACATACACTACAGATACTGTCATCTATAGCGCGGCACCTCCGCAATTTAAACATGTCCATGAAGGGGAGGGAATTAGTCTCCAGGGACCTGTACCCGTGGGAAACTGTGCAATGACCGCCCACAGGACTTTCGGACCCTACACATTTAACGAGCGCGTTCTCCGCATATACTCGACAAACACAAACATCCATGCCTTAACGGGATTCGAGCCCGGACCCAGGAACTCCAAAGGATAACACCTTAACCATTGCGCGGCCGGGTCAGCACATAAAATGTGCTGACTTTGCCCCCTGCTCACCCAATACCCCTTACAGTCACCACTATTATTGTAGAAAGCGTCACGGCTGCATTATTGAGCTCGAGGGGGGAATCACCATATATTACAACAATTTCAGGGCTAAACAGTGGCCTTCTTAACTCTTTAGATCGTCGGTCAGATAGCGCTGATTTAAAATAATAAGACTAAATTTGGAAATGCGTTAAACAGTATCAATGCTCGCAACTCCTTAAAAACAAAGTCATTTTTATACAAATAACGAATTTTACCAAATCAGCTGCTTTGGTATCGCTATTTTTGAAGAGATAAAGTGGATTATGTTACTTGTTGCCATATGACAGCAGCATGTACTAGAAGGTTAAAGGAATGACTTTTAGCTCCGGCTGTGAAATATTTTTCAACTTGCACAAGTGTCATATAATTCAAGCCTCTCCGGAGCATATAATAAACAGGCTGGGACTAGGTTTGGAAGACCTTAAATTATCTCCACTTCTTGTCTTTGACTTCGTTAGAATGTATATGGACTCATGGTCCAGATGTTGCAAGGTCATGAAGGGTTTAATAACAACAACGCCTTCTATATCACATTTTTGAAAAAATTAAGAAGATTGTGTCAATGAACTTGTTTTTCCCTGATTTAAAAATAAGATTTAAATTTTACATAATTTTTAGGTATGTTTTTTGCCTTTTGTAAGTGCCGTGTTAGAAATATCCCTTTTCGACCGGCTGTCAGGTGGCGCTGATTTAAAATTATGGGACAAATATTGAAGTTTTATCGAAAAAACTGCCTTAAACAGCATCAATGCCAGCAACTCCTTAGAAACAAAGTCATTTTTTTATGCAAATAACGAATGCTACAAGTCAGCTGCTTCGGTATCGATATTTTTTCAAATAAATATGTATGGTGAATTTTGGAATAACTATTTGTATTATAACAAGTTATTGAAAAAATATTTGAAAATTCAAATAAATATTTTAATATCTTTATCAGTTTCATGTTAAATAAAAACGGCTATTCGGAGATACATCCTACAGAGATACATGCTACACCCGTGCACGCTAAGCACTACACGGGAAATAGACGTACGCGCACACGGACCTAGTAAGCCCCGCCTCAAGCTTGCGCAGTTGCTTGGACGTATAGGTAATGCGTAGCCTCTGCCTTCTCCTTAATACCCGCACAATCTCTGCGGGCCCTGTCGGAAATGGTTATCTAGGTGGAAATGAAAAACTTTAAAGCGCCTTTTCTCGTCAACCTATTTTGTCTCATCGCACATTTTCCTCTACTGAGCTCTTCACTTCCTATAGAGCGGGTATAAAAGAGAATATTCAAGCTTTTCAAAAATATCGATACCGAAGCAACTAATTTGTACCAGTCGATTTTTGTATAAAAAAATGACGTGGTTCTTAAGGAAATGCTAGCATTGATGCTGTTTAAAGCAATTTTTCCATATAACTCTTAACATATAGCATCACAAACTTGAATCAGCGCCATCTGACTGCCAGTATTAAATACATTTCACGAATACATTTAGCTAATACATTTTTATGTGGTATGATATCTCATTGACGACAGTTGGCATAAATGCTCAAGTGCTTTCTGCTCAAGTTTATCTACATCAACAAAATTTATTAGAAATGAAGATCATAGAGCTGAACAATTACGTAGGTAAAATTAAGTTTCACTCACAGGGAATTTTAAATTCTTAAAATTAAAGCTTTTAATCGGAAATAAAGTTGCTAGTGATATCCACAAAGTTATCGTTAATGATTTCAGTAAAAATACTGCAAGACATTTTTACATCTAATTCTTAATAGTGTCTCCAATAACTATCGAGATTCTTCCTAAATTCATCTAAATTCTAAAATTTGTACTATATTACTTTAATCTTTTCCAAATTTGGCATAGTGATTTCAAATATAATGAATAATACTATTTAGGCATTTTTTTATTTAAATATAATTAATTTATTTTAAACGGTGTTTTTCGACTAAAAAAAAGAGGTTTACGCTAACAAGTCTACCACATTGAATTTTCATCCTATAAACATTAATTATGTGTTACATTCTTCGTTTTGAACTGATGCATGCAATGACCCTCTAGAGTTACATACAAATTACAAGAAAAAAAGTTATTAAGAAAAATGTTGTAAATTAACCACACAAAAAAAGGATTTTTTTCGAGTAAACTTACACTTGGACATTTAAAAAAAAAAACTTGTATACTTACACCAGATGTTAGAGGTTCATGGCACAGATATATATTGAAATAGCACCTGTGAAGAAGTGTTAGCGTAAACCCTTTTTTTTAGTTGAAAAACACCGTTTAAAATAAATCAATTATATTTAAATAAAAAAAAATTGCTCGAAAAGCATTGTTCATTATATTTGAAATCACTATCCCAAATTTGGAAAAGATTAAAGTAATAGTACAAATTTTAAAAATTTGGGTACTCACCTACCTTAAACATTTTTTTTTTTTTTTTTTTTTTTGACGAGACAAGACAAGATAGTACGTATAATTTCTGAATGTGTTTCATTTAAGGCAAAAAAAAAAAATATATTGACCAACAATCTACCACTAATTCTTTAAAATAAATTTTTAAAAAATTTAAATTCTTATGTGCATGTGATTATTTAAATGCATATGATTTTAAGCAACAACCTAACGGCTTTGAAAACCAAGTTTTCGAACGCTGGTAATACAAACGTTAGATTTTAAAACAGCTTCAGGTTTTGAATTAAGGCTGCTCTTTCAATTATCGTCGACCTCTTAATGTACTTGCGTACCTTCAATGCACTGTGTGCTGTACAGGGTAACTCCAAAGAGCTTAGTAGGTGTGCCATGCTAGAATCGTTATCGCTCAGACAAACTCGCCAACAAAACGAAACTAGTTATTGATTCCAGTTTTACACAAAAAACATTATGTAGTTGCTTATAGTTTGGAATAAATAAGAATGTTTTCAACTTTCAGTAAGAATATTTGAGGTACAACAACGTGGGAATGTACAGTTATGAAATTATCCACCCAAAATAACACAGTCTGGAAATTGGCCAAAGCATTAAAATCTAATCCTCAAAATATTGGCCCACTCCAAGGCCCAAACAGAATAGCTTACACAGAAAAGGACATGGCAGACGTACTTTCAAACAGCCTTTATAACCAGTTTTCACCCCATGACAATCCAATAAATGATGAAATGGTTGACAATGTTACGGAAGAGAGAGAGGTTCATCGATACCTAAGCTCTAAACCCAATGCAACTATTCAAGAAACTTTTCCTGAGGAAGTAGCACACATTATTAAAAACCTTGATCCTAAAAAGGCATCTGGATACGATATGATTTCCAATAAAGCCCTAAAAAATCTATCCCAAAAGGTCATTGTACTTATCACGAATATCTTTAACGCATGCCTCCAACACTACTACTTTCCGACTACATGAAAAAAAGCCATTATAATACTTTTTAAAAAACCAGGCAAAAGCCCACTTCTCCCTAACAGCTACAGACCAATTAGTCTCTTACCCAGCTTAGCAAAAGTTCTTGAAAAAATTATTCTGACTAGATTAAACACTTTCTTAGATGCCAATAAGATTATCAATCTTAATCAATATGGTTTTAAAAAGGGACATTCAACAACACACCAAGTTCATAGAATAGTAGAAATAATTGGAAATGCCTTTAACAACAAAGAAACAGTGGGAGCCGTATTTTTAGATATTGAAAAAGCTTTTGATAGCCTTTGGCATGAAGGCCTTATTATAAAACTTGTCAAACAAAACATACCAAAACCACTAATACATATTATTAACTCTTTCCTCACAAACAGATGTTTCCAGGTTCGAATCAATAGTACATTGTCCAAAGTAGTAACCATTAGGACCGGAGTTCCGTAAGGAAGCACAATGAGCCCCACATTATTTAATCTGTACATTAACGATTTCCCTACTCAGACAGACTGTATTACTGCCCAGTTCGCGGACGATACGGCCATACTAGCCAAATCTAAACACGGTAACATAGCCTTTGACAAATTGAAAACAGCGCTATACTTAGTTGAAACTTGGTGTGAAGATTGGAGAGTGAAAATTAATGCACAAAAGAGTGTCTCAGTCCTCTTTAGAAAGCACAAAACATTGACAAATTATGACACCGATCTTGAGATCTTTAATACTGATATCAAAAACGAGCCACATACCAAATACCTCGGAGTACATTTGGACAATAGACTCAGCTTTAAAGAACATATTAAGCAAACAATAGCTAAAGCCACAGGTGCCAGCGTCAGTCTAAATCCCATCATTGGGAAACACTCCAAAATGTCCCTTAACAACAAGGTTTTACTTTATAAGTCAATGATAAGGCCAATTTTACTCTACGCCTCTCCAGCGTGGGCCGCTGTTCGCAAGACACACAGAAACAAACTACAAATATTTCAAAATAAAACCCTGAGAAGAATGACAAATGCTCCTTGGTATGTGCGAAATAAGATCCTTCACAGAGACCTTAATATTGATTTTATTGACTCCGCAATTCTTTCTGCTTCTCATAACTACAAAACCTCTATTGATGGCTCTGCATATGAGAACCTTAAAGACATTATCGCTTATGATCATATAGTCGAACAAAAATATAAACGCCCATGCACCGTTCATCACGACCCTTCTTGGTAATACAGTTATGACAGTTAAGTTTTTTCGTTAACTACTTTTTACCCTGACAACAAGTTGCACTTTGAATAGCATTGTTATGTCCAGTGTTTAAAGATATGTGTTCATTGTCCTTTTTGGTGTTCATCTTCATCATTGTTTTTTATTAGACAAGCCTATCGCTTTGCCCTGGGGTCTCTCCCACGGGTTTTCCACATTATTTTTATAAGGACTTATAGTTTACATTTGAAAAACACAAACGCTCTCCCTTTTTGGGGTATCTTAGACGGAGAAGTAAGGACGCTTCGCGTCGATACTTCGTATTGCTATTTCGATCTCCGATCTCCGAATATTTGCGGTTTGTTTACGTTACGATTTCCCTCCAACCATTGCTCCGCCAAAGACATGGCAAATATCTTCTGCTAGCTTCGACATTAAAAATGGCATTTTCTGGTAGTATAATGATAAAAAATACTATTTTTAGAAATGCAATAGTCCACATGATGTTTAATTTACAATACAAAGAAAAAAAAGTAAAGCCTTATTCACTTTTTCCGAGTTTAAACATCTTTTGTATTCCATAGCAATGACACACGCCGGTATCAAAACATGGATTACAGCTTTAATGTTAAGAATTTTAGTCCAAAAAAGAATAAACATTGAAGAATATAGATCATTAAAAACAAAATCAATAGCAAAAAGTGGTTAAGTAACTTGGATTATATCGTTGAGATACGATTTAGTAGAGCTTCGCTGAGTTGAGTCACCGTGTAATGTCTACGGGGGGAACACAGGAGCATGACTATGCTCCAGCCAATCAGGTGAGTGGATCATGTAACAACCCTCATATGCAGATATTCCAGTAACCCTATATGTTACCATCTAGGCGGCCAAAGAAATAATAATAATTAATGCATCACGAAAAGTTTCAAGATTAAAGATGTTTAGAATAGATGATAAATTTTTTAATCATCGTAAATTTAACTATTTTATGTACACAATAAAAATATGATTTTTTGTTTCAAAATTTCGTCAAGAAACGCTTATAACCTAACTAGCAAATAAATACCCGTTCTTCCCCGGACTAAAAAAATAAAACGATCCTAGTATATGTACCATTTAATCCGTTATAGGAGAATAAGCTTTTGTTTATTGTTCCCGCTCTTGTATAGAATCCCGTTACTTGTATTATTACCTTAAAATTTAAAATTACAAATATGCTTTCAAATTCACGAATAAGTGCAATCGTAATTTCCCGCACAAAATCCGTTTAGCTCATTTGGCACGATTTTGCTAATTTAGTGATTAAAAGATATAGCTACAAACACACCCATTCATCTCAGTAGTAAAGTATTTTGCAAAAAATGAACACATAAAACCGTAATATGTAGCTCTAGTGCGATGACCTTGAACAACAGTCATAGTTCAGTAATAGCTTAACTATGCATTTATATCTTAAATACTCATACATACAGCCAATAGAGCCATCAATGAAGAAATTATCAAATAAAGAAATAAAATCCTATAATGGAGACTGGCCGGAATTACGTCACTTGAAACGTGTCAAATATTTTTTCAAATTATGAATTTAGTTTCTGAAGGTAATGGCGGCAAAATAAAATTTTAAAAAAATTCAAATTCAAAACAATTTGTTTTAGTTTATTTTAATTTTTTCAGCCGATGACAACAGGAAAGGGGAAAAATTATCGAATTTTAGCGAAAGTGGTGTACTTTTTTCAGAAAATTCAAATTTTCTTTAAGAATAGAACAAATATATAGAGATTAAGCCTCTAGGTCTTTCACGATCCACACACACAGAGACACTCTTTCTTTTATTATTTTGTTGAATTTTTAAATTTGGACGAAAAAATTTCAAAAACGCTTTGACTGTCACGTGGTATCTGTGACTAGTAAGTATAAACAAACTTCGCCAAAGTGTGAACATTCGTTTGAAAATGAAATCGAAACAACCAATGATATAGAAGTACGGATAAAAATGAAAACAATAGCGTTACATCAGCTGAAACATTTCCATTAAAGATTTATTTCGCACAAAAATATGTTTATTTTTTCTGAATTTTTTCCCCTTCTAATGGGGCTGAAACTTTGGCGGTCAAGCGTTTGCAGACTCGGCATAAGTATTCCCCAGAACTGAGAGCCATTTTTTTTTTGTGGCACCATCTAGCGACTCTCGCTACCGAATTTGACGCAAAGATTACAATGAATCTGAGCTCTGTGGGTGTTAAAGTGTGCCGAGATTTTAATTTTTGCCAAGAATACCCAAGCCTAATGAGCCCTTCCTGGGTCTTTTACATGTCACATAATCATATGACAAATTTTCATTAATCAATCATATGACATGCGTGCCCAAGATTTCCCCATCCAGAAAATCCGACAACTCAGCCGGGACTGAATTTATGCTAGAATTTAAATAATAGAGGAGAATATTTTAGAGAGACAGTTAAGTACCCTATTAATTTACGTTTAGTGTTTCAAATATGAACTTGACTATTAACAAATGTAGTTGACAAATACTATTTGTCAACTACAACTATTTCCAACTGACATAGGATGTCACGCGTTATTGGTTAGTGACGGTTTCCATAGAAACCCCGTAAACAGATATTCAATGTCATAATAACCCTTCTTTTTTCTTTTTTAAAGATGACATTTCGAATAAAGGCTGCCATTTTTTATGCATCGTAGAAAATTCTATCTGCTGAAGACACAGTGGTTGGAATCAATAGAAGATGCCATCGTGCCAGAAACAATGCAAAATCCGGTGTTCCAAATGAAGCATCGATCGATTCATTTATTGCCCCAGCAAACCACTTGGCGATTGATTTGGCGTGATTCTAAGGATGATTTGATGTTGCCACAACAGTATCAATGGGATTGTTTCAGATGATGTAATGCTCTTGTTTTCATTTTATTGGTACTGCGATTTCATTGGTTGCTGCGATTTCATTGGTTGCTGCGATTTCACTATCAAAATAACCGATATCGATGAAATGAATTTTTTATGCAAGCTTTCTTTAACAAATACTTTTTAACAACCAACCGCACAGCAAGAAGTTGTCATTAAAAAAATTAATATTTAAAATATTCTTAAAAAGCTCACTTTCGGATACCAAAACAGAAGTTGGTTGGTAGACATATATTTTCAGGCTTGTGTGCTTGGTCAGAGACGCGCTTATAAACCTTCGTCAAGAAGACAACAGACACAACACACACTCACACACGCACATATACGTGACAGAAGCTGCCATCTACAGCGCACCAACCTCCACAATTCAGACATATCCCTGGAGGGGGGTAAAATAGTCTCCAGGGACCTGTGTCCGTGGGAAACTGCGCAATGACCGCCTACAGGACTTTGGGATCCAACAAATTTAACGAGCACGTACTCCGCATATACTCTTCAGTGGAAAAGGACTCGATCAAAACATAAGTAATTCCTGGCAACAAATGAAACAAACCTTTTGATTTGTTGACTTCTACGACGTGAAACAACCCCCATTGGGCTACTTTCAGGCGGATTCAATATTTCTAGTAGCTAAGCTTCTCCGTCTTTGCTAAACCACTATTTTAAAAGATGTATTCGTTACTTTGTCTTTGAAACATTGATTTTAATTTCGATTTTTGAGTGCTGGGGACCCCAGTCGGTTAAGCACTCGCTTAGCATGCGGAAGGTCCCAGGTTCGGGTCCGGGCATCGCCAAAATAGCTGCCGACCTATAAACGGCCCGTGCAGTCAAAAATGTCCGACTAATAATGCCCCGTGTAAGGGAGTGCACGTTAAATATCCTTCAAAGTCCTGACGTTGCGTACAATGTCGCCCTTAAAGGTTGCGTTGGGTGCCTACTCAGGTGTTGGCTCGTCATCTGACTGTGGCTCTAAAATACGAAGCCCGTCGCCAATAGCCCTCGTGTAGCTCTTGTGCGACGATAATTCAAAACCTTTCGATTTTTGATCGCGAACACGGTATTGAAAAACTTGATTTTGTCTTTTAGTACACATAAGTGAATCGGAAAAAAACCAGCTCAATACTTAGGGTGTGCAGCAGTACAAGTCTTTCAATTACCGCTGAATAAATCAATGCATTTCGCTCTCAAAAATGAATGCTCAAAAACGACGAAATTTTCCTTAATTTTGACGATTCGCTTACTGGCAAATGCTCCGAGTTTTCGTTTCCTCAAAGTGAGGACATTTGAATCGTCATTTTTATGAGGATTTGAATGTCGTCTAATCTAAAGAAATATTTCGTCATTTTTGAGCATGTGAGTACAACAATGAGATTCGGTTTCCTCAAAATCAAGATACAGAATCCTCAAATCACGATCGCAAAAGTGAGGATTCGCGTTTACTCAAAAGTCACGTGATAGTTTGACGAAACAATCCTCAAAATTAACGAAATGAGGCTTGAGGATTCATGAATCGTCAAAAATAAAAGTGTTTTTTCTGAGAGTGTTGAAGGTAATATATATATTATATCCCTTTCCGACCGGGCTCGCACGATCATTCGGGTATTAAAGAGAATATACAGGGTGGTTATAAAATAACGCTCCCTATTCGGAGTGGTCTGTAGCTTGAATGAATAATCCAAATGCAAAAAACTTTGAGACACTTACTAATCAAGAAGGGGGGGAAATCATAAAAAACAAACCCGTCACTTGACCAGGGTTCTAAATTACGAGGCGTAATTGGATGTGTTGGCCGTAACTAGCCATAATTTGCTACTCCTCGTAATTATAACCTTGGTCAAGAGACGAGTTTCTGTGATATAATTCCATTCTTTTCGTAAAAAAGAAACTCGTCTCTTGACCAGGGTTCTAAATTACGAGGCGTAATTAGCTGTGTTGGCAGTAATTGGCCATAATTGACGACGCTTCGTAATTTAGATTCTGGTCAAAAGACGAGTTTTTTTATGATGATTCTTTTTTATGATTCTTTTTTAGGATTTTGTCTTTTTTTATGATACCATTCTGTTCCCCCTTTCTTGATTAGTAAGTGTCTCAATTTTTGTTGCATTTGGATTATTCATTCAAGCTACAGACCACTCCGAATAGGGAGCGTTATTTTATAACCACCCTGTATGTTCATGTTCAAGTTCTTCAAAAATATCGATATTTAAGCAGCAGACTTGTACCATTCGTTATTTGTATAAAAATGACTTTGTTTTTAAAGAGATGTTTGCATTGATGCCACTTAACGCATTTTTTTTCGATAAAATTCAAAATTTAGTTTCATAATTTCAAATCATTGCCACCCGACCGCCGGTCGAGAACGGACAATATAAAACTAACTAAAATAGAATTCTGAAGTAGAAGACAAAAAAAAAATTAAGAAATCAAAGCAACCAATGAAAAAGCCGGAAATGCGAAATTGAACACGTGTGAGTTACATAATCTGAAACAGCCCCATTATTAGCGGTTTCCCTAGACGGTTGCGATCGCTAAAATCGGGGCAATCAATAGCCAAATCTGGGACACCTCAGATCCGTGTTAGTGGCACGGCGCGATTTAATTTCTCTGAAACGTTTTTCCCTTTTGATTTTATTTTTCCCTGTTCCGTTTAGTGGAAATCAATTTATCCCGGGTAATGGACTTGGTACACGTGGCGGTTTGTCACACAGCCAGAAAACTTTGCTGTGGAGATGATTGCTATTACATGTGGAAGGATTAATATGTAATCAGATTTTGCGGGACAGTCCCGCTTTTAGTCTAACTGTCCCGGCGACCGAACGTTTCGAAAAAACGTAACGATTTTCAGTTATAGTTCCTCAAAGTGCCGAAAAGCAAGGCAAATAAAATATACATTTAAGACCATCTATCAGATGGCGCTGATTTAAGTTAATGAGACTGAATTTTAGAATTTTATCGAAAAATTGCCTTAAAAAGCAGCAATGCCAGCAACTGCTTAAAAATTCAGTCATTTTTATACAAATAACCACTGGTACAAATCAGAAGCTCCGATATCTATATTTTTGAAAAGCTTGAATATTCTCTTTTATACCCGCACGATCGTGATAGCTCGGTCTAATAGGGTTATAGATTTAAAAAAAAAAAAATTAAATTGTGAATGCTCTTTGAAGCACGTTGAAATGACGCTTAAAATTATTATGTTACTATTAGATATTTATATTTGATTACTGTGGATAATATTACTGCTAAATATTTATTAATTATTCATCAGTGATTACATTACTTAGACTATTGTTTCAAATTTGAAGGAGAAATCCCATGAAAGCATATCCTCCGTTATCATTCGATGGTACCAATATCAGCAAGCACTTTTAAAAAGCCATACAGATGTTTAAGCTATTATTATGTTCGTTTATTCTAAACATTATTTTTAAGTTTAATAAATTGCAAGAATAAAAACAAGTTGCACATGAAGAACTATAAAACAAAGCAAGCTAAAATATAACTCAGAAATAGAAGACGAAAGAATTCTCAATTTAAGAGTGAAATAAAAAAAAACATTGAAATAACAATAAATGGGCTGTGGAGAGCCTAGTGGTTAGTGTCTTTGTCTCGGAATCGGAAGGTCCTGCGATAGAGTCACTATACCACTGAGTATATGCGAAGTACGTGCTCTTTAAATCTGTGTGTAAGAAAGTCCTGTGAGAAGTCATTGCGCAATTTCCCACGGGTACAGGTTCCTAGAGACTATTTCCCTCCCCTTCAGGGACATGTAAGAGTGGGTGTGTTTTGTCTGTCTTACTTGACGAAGGTTTATAAGCGGGTCTCTCACCAAGCACACAAGCCTAAATATATCTGTCTTCCAACCAAGTAACAATAAATTCACAAATGAAAACAATTGAGTTATATCATCTGAAACAACTCAATTATTATTCAACATTAAGAATAAATATTAAATTTTCTTACGTCACTAGATGAGCGGACACTCCCCCTCACAAAGAATTCAGGTTGACTTCTTGAAGCATTCTGAAAAAAAAAAAAAAATGGAAGCGTGAGACACGAGAAATTATTCAGAAATGCAATTTTTAAACAACTAAAATATATCAAGGTATTTAGTGCTTACGGTCAGATGGAACTGATTTAAAATTATGAGACTAAATGTGAAGTGTTATCGAAAAAAATGCATTAAACAGCATCAACGCCCAGCAACTCCTTAAAAACAAAGTCATTTTTTATACAAACAATGATGGTGCAAGTCAGTTGCTTTGGTATCGATGTTTTGGAAGAGATAAAGTGGGTTATGTTACCTGTTGCCATTTGGCAACAGCATGCACTAGAGAAATGTGCCGAAAAATGTGGCAGAAAAAAATAGCTTTTTTCCCATTGGATTAACACTTTGGCACTTGAGTCTGGGGACCAGTGGTCCAGCGCACCCATTCCCTCTTAAGACAAATTTGTCGATAAAACTCTTAGCATTTAGTCTCATAACCTAAAATCAACGTCAACTGGAGGAATCGGAAGATTTACCCTCTAGTGCATACTATTGCCATATGGCACTTCACTTTATCACTTTAAAATATCGATACCAAAGCGGCTGACTTGTACCATTCATTATTTGAAAAAAAAAAAAAGACCTTGTTTTTAAGAAGTTGTTGGCAATTTAACGCTTTTTTTTTCTCGATAAAACTCTAAGTATTTCGTCTCATAACTTTAAATCAGCGCCATCTGATTGCCGGTCTAATTGGTTAACAAGACACTATATTATGTAATCTGTCAAAACTCACGTCCATGTTGGAATCCACAAGTTGCGGCAGCCGGACGGGTTGCCGGTCGTTGCTGCGGCGCCGCAGCGACACGTCTCCGTCCGCCGCGCGGTTGTAGAACGAACCGCAGAACGGACACATGGAACGCGCTCGACTCGGTACCACACTGATGCGGCACGATGGGCAAGTGAGGGAAGCACAGCCGCCCTCCATAACTTATTTTCGATTCTTGTATTCTATCTCTGTATTCTTATCCTTATTGTTGTCGAAGCATAGTTATTCGCATTGTTCTTGTTGTCTTATTTGACCTTGTATATTGCACACAGCTTCTTTGTGGTTCTTTTTTATTACAGTATTCTTATCCTTATTGTTGCCTAAGCATAGTCATTCTCATTGTTCTTGATGACTTATTAGTCCTTGTATATTTGCATAGCTTCTTTGCTGTTCTTTTTTTTTTATTAAAGTATTCTTATCCTTATTGTTGTCTAAGCATACGTCCTCATCAAAAAGAAGCGTTTAGCTGTCTTATTTGACCTTGTATATTCCACAAAGCTTCTTTGTGGTTCTTTTTTATTACCTTATTCTTATACTTATTGTTGCCTAAGCATAGTTATTCTCATTGTTCTTGTTGTCTTATTTGACCTTGTATATTCCACATAGCTTCTTTGCTGTTCTTTTTTTACTACAGTATTCTTGTCCTTATTGTTGCCTAAGCATAGTTATTCTAATTGTTCTTGATGATTTATTTGTCCTTGTATATCCGCATAGTTTCTTTTGCTGTTCTTTTTATTATAGTAATCTTATTCTTATTGCTGTCTAAGCATTCGCCCTCATCAATAACCAACGTTTGGTAGCCTTTTTTGATTTAGTATATTCCAAATTACTTCTTTTGTTATTATAGTATTCTTATCCTTGTTGTTACCTAAGCATAGTTACTCGCATTGTTATTGTTGTCTTATCTGTACTTGATTGTTGCTTGCTTTGACCTTGCATATGACTTCTTTGCGATTGTTTTCTATTATTATTATTACAGCATTATTATCTTTATTGTTAACCTAAGTATAGTTTTTGTCTTATCTGCCCTTGTCTTACCTTATTGTTGCTTTATTTGTCTTTGTATAATCTCATTGTTGCTTTTTTTTACCTTGGTATATTCTTACTGTACATATTCACATAGATTCTTCGCGATTCTTTTTTTTTATTCTTGCAGTATTCTTATCTTTATTGTTAATCTAAGCATAGGTATAGTCTTATTTGTATTTGTTTATTCTTATTGTTGTCCGAAACAGTTCCTTATTGTTTTTCTGGTCTTTTCTTAATGCTATCTTAGTATTTTCGTATTACATAATCCTATTATTGAATTCTTATTATTATGCTTTTATTGTTGTCTTTCATTAGCTCGAATCGAAATATAATCCAATTATTGTCTTTCTTATTGTTATGCTTTATTATTAATGTTTTCACTTTCTTCTTATAATACTATTATTGCCTTTTACTACTATATTGTCCTCTTTAAAAAAGTGGCATTATGAATACATTTCCTTAGCTTGATTTAATTTATTTCATTATTTGGATTTTGCTTGTATAGTAAAGCAATGCATTAACCCGTTTCTTACTAAATGTCTGCACTTTATTAAAATCGGAAACAATCTTAAGGTAATGCTGAGTTATACCTTATTTTTTACATCATGACATTTATCTATTTTCAAAATATTTACGAATAAATATTATTTTTGCTTTAAATGAAATTCAAACGAAGGACTTAATCGCAATTTTCCTGGCTAGTTTTTTTAGTATTATCTCAAACAGATTGTTAAGTAATTGTTTGTTTCAAAATTGATAGCGTCACTATTTTTGCGTTTCTGACAACCACTTTTTATTCCATACTGAGCAAAAATTAACTACAGTTGTATTGCAGGAATTATTAATCAAGAACTTGATAATGTCATTCTTAGATTACGTTAGTATCAAACCTTCATAAGAAAGAAAGAAAATTAAAATTTCTTCAAGTTTCAAAAGTAACTATACATGAGATAAGTAACAATCTTGATTGGAGGGGATATATATAGGATAAAATCAAACAATATCAAATTCTCAATAAAATGTCAGAAAGAGCTATGTAAATTTTGTAACAGAGGTTTCGTCGAATCGGAAGTCATTGCTCCACATCTTTCATTGTTATGGATATTGAAAATCGATCATGTTATCGAGAAAACACACAAATATAATCCTATTACTGCCTTTTTTATTGTTATCTTTTTATCTTTTTCGTTCTAATCGAAAAGAAATATTGTTGTCTTTCTTATTGTTACGTTTTATTATTGTCTTTTTGCCTTCTTTTATATTTTTAATTGAAATATAATCCAATTATTGCCTTTTACTATTATTGTCCTTTAAAAAAAAAATATTAATATTAATGTTTTTCCTTACCTCAACAATTTATCTCCAACAACAACTTATAACAAGTTTCCTTATCACAACACCATATCTTTTATTATCATTCGATGGTAATATCACTTATCACTTTTAGAAATCCACAAAGATGTTTTAAACTACCAGTATGTCACTTAATATTTTTTCAAAAGTTCCTATATTTGTGAATTCGCAATATAACAATTAATTCCAACGAGCTATGGATTGCACTTAAAACTGCAATTTACTTGGAATGCAAATCATTCTATCTTATTTTGTTTCTTAGTGACAACAAAAAATTTTGATTTTTTTTTCGAAGTTATAATATGTGTTACATCAAATATAAAATTTCTGTTTCATCAGAAGTCACCACAACGTTGTTTTAAGGTCCATTTCTTTTAAATCACCAAACACCTCATTTTTAATTAGCAAAAATATAAGCATTAATCTTCCACAAACTACTAAAATTTTATAAATTTATAAGTCTTCTTGAATGTTAAGTTAGAACATTGCTAAGTTAAAAACAAATAATTCGTTTTCGTCAAAAACAAACGTCACTTTTTATGTATGTGATAGATGAATTCTTAAATCTCTTTCTTCATTTTCAACAACAAATATTTGAGATAATCTTTACCAAACTTCAAACGATTAACATTCTACAATTTGCAACATTTAATAAAGTTTTTAAGTTTTAACTGTTTGTTTTTGCAGGAAACTATTCTGCCCCTTCAAAAGTGAACACAACTTTAGTCAAGTAATTATCTGATCTTGATCCCTGTTTATTAATAGTATGTGCAACAGTGTTGTATACATCTGAGCTTAAAACAACAAACTTTTGATACATTTCAAACTCTAATAGTATTCAAAAGTTAACATTTCTTAAATTTGCCAGAAAATATTTTACCTCATCAATAACAAACAAAATACTGTGTTGTTGCCTTCAGGATCACTTTAGAATCCACAAATCCTTCATTTCTATTTAGTAATCAATCAATTAACAACTTTTAAACTTCTGTCGAATTCAAATTTTAAACATTCAAACGTTTGTTGAATTTTCAGAAAAACATTCCTTTTTCAATAAACGGGCGCAATTTTAATTATATCCTTCTCTAAGGAATACACAAATCCTTCATTTGTATTTAGTAATCAATCAATAAACAATTTTAAACTTCTGTCGAATTCAAATTTTTAACGTTTGTTGAATTTTCAGAAAAGCATGTTTTTTCATCAAAAACAGACACAACTTCGATTAGATCCATCACTTTGAGTTCACAAATCCTTCATTTCCATTCAATGACCATCTGAAAATCAACTATAAAATATAATTGCAACAATGAATTATTGGCTATTTTAGAAAATTAATAAATCCAAGTTTTTGACAATGCGAACGATGTTATTCTTTCCTCGTTTAACAGGCCAACTTGTGTCCATCACTTTCGAATACAAAACGCGTGTCTGTCGATATAGTGAAGAAACCGAAAATTCCGGATATTTTACGCAGACTGCGCGTCGCCAAACCTGAAAGGCAACCAACACCATATCCCAAATCACGTTGCTTGGCGCATAGATTTGGCGGGTTTTCCAAACTAAAGAAATTTGTCATTGTGTGTAAGGTGTTCGTTAACCTAAGTGTTCGTATTGGTGACATTTTGAATAAGCTGAAATACTAATTAAAAAAATTAATTTTGAAAGAGTAAAATATAAATAAATAATAATTAATTTTAAAAAATATATAAATAAATTAGTTATAAATTACAAAGATAAATTAAATAAATTATAAATTATAATTATAAATAAAATAAATTATAAATAAATTTTATAAATTATAAATAAAATAAATTATAAATAAATTTTATAAATTATAATTATAAATAAAATAAACTATAAATAAATTTTATAAATTATAATTATAAATAAAATAAATTATAAATAATTTTAATTTGATAAATTAATATATCTGCTGACTATATATGTTGCGAAATCGAAAAGAAAATAACGCGCAGTATAAAACCTTTAATAATTTTTTTTTTATGTTCACCCAAATAGCAATAAAATGCTAAAACAGCAACCTTACTAATGTTCCTGGTCCCCTATCCAAAAATGTGTTTTAAAATTAGACGTTCGGTCTACTTCGTATATGTCGTTGAAAAAAATCTGCTGCTCTGTTTAGGACATAGAGTTCAGAAGAAGATGGAGATTCTTGGCGAGAAGCCGAGTGAAGCCGCCAGGAAATCGCCAAGCAACAATAAAAAGCCCAAACAAACCGCTCACTCAGTGTTAGTTCATCCTGAAATGCACCCATTGTCGGATAGCACACTAAATAATTAGCCGACCCTGCATGCGGAAGGTCCCAGGTCCGGGACCGGGCATCGCCAAAATAATTGCCGACCTATAGCCGGCCCGTGCAGCCAAAAACCTAATGCCGGCCCGAGCGAATAATAAATACCCCGTGTTGAGGAAATGCATTTTAACCCATTAAGACCCTTTCAGGAGGCGCTAATTTAAGGTTATGAGACTAAAATGTTAAGAGTTTTACCGGAAAAGTTGCCTTAAACAGCATCAATGCCCTTGGGTCAGTTGAAATGTAAACTATTGAATACAACGGAGCAATTTTTTAATTGAAAAGTTGATTCATTAAAAATTGCGGTTTTTTTTAAAAAAGTTTCCCTAAAAAGGGACACCAGGCATTAATGGGTTAAATATGCTCTAAAGCAGATCCTCCTAGAAGGAAGAAGCGAAAGGGAAAAATTGATGCAATAATATTTATTCCCCTTTCGCTTCTTTATTCCCCTTATTCCCCTTTCGCCCTTTTGTAGCTGTAGTGTGATGATTATTCAAACTAAACTAAATCCGCCGAAAACGTTTGTTTTTGGGCTTACTACAAATCAATCGATGGCCTCACTTTTGCAAACCGGAGTTTATGTTTTTTATCCCTGGCAACATCGCCATCGTCTCCTTAACTCTATGGTCTAGGGTTGCCACTGGTAACTAGGCGATGAGTCGGGCAAAACAAACGGTAGTTCAGATGGGAAGGAGGAGAAGGGGGGAGGGGGGACAAGGTCCGTCGGGCAAGTGGGGTCGGATTGTGTGAAAAATTAATTCTGCAGATGTTTTCGTTTTATTATTAGAACAGGGTGCACGTGAGGTTCGTTCGGATGACTGACCAGGGCCGCGTGACGTCTTGAAAACGTCCGAAAAATTGCGCCGAAAATATTGGAATTTTGTTGTACTATAGCCCTTTCCGACCGAGCTATCACGATCTTGCGGGTGTTAAAGAGAATGTTCAAGCTCTTCAAAAATATCGATACCGAAGCAGCTGACTTGTACCATTCGTTACTTGTCTAAAAAATGACTTGGTTTTTAAGTTGCTGGCATTGATGCTGTTGAACGCATTTTTTTTTTCATAAAATTTTTTTTGTCTCATAATTTTAAATCAGCGCCATCTGACCGTCGGTCTTAAAGGGTTATAAAAACCAGGCCCTAACCATCGACTAGACCTAAAAGGCCCGGGGCTTTAAGGGGCCCCAAAAATTTTCTATAAACCTGTACACTTTGTTTCCCACTTCATAGTTGTGTTTGTTTTTATGACACAATCTCAATTAAATTAATCATTATTTACGTTTTCCATATCTTTAAGCAATACAATTGTGGGTTTTTCTTGATGATTTACAATTTTCAAAGGTCATAACTTTGTAGCATATGTAATAAGCATCGTTTTTGTTCGGAAAAGGGCTCCCTAATGTCTTCAGGCCCAGGGAACCTACTTGTTATGGTCTGGCCCTGGTTCAGTTTCCTTCTGGTCATACGGTTAGTAAAGTTGGCTAACACCCAGGGCTAATGTCGACGGGCGTCGTATTTTTAGAACCACTGTCAAGTGACGAGTCAACGCAGCGTTGGATTGGCAAATTTAATTTTTTAAAAATTTAATTTAATTTAACTCCATTTTTTTCGCAAATATACGTATATTTTTTCGTCGGAAAAATGTCGGGATATTTGACGTACCCTTCATCTTTCTGTCTTCTTTTTCTTTATTGGCTCGACAGCCCTTTGTGGGCCTAGGCCTTCTTCAGAATCGTCTTCCATTCTGATCTTGTTTTGGAAGACGACCTCCTGCTTTGTACTTTTAACGTTCTGAAATCCTCGTCTACACAGTCAATCCATCTAAGTTTGGGCCTCCCTCTTGCCCTGGTGCCGATTGGTTTATAGTGTAAGACTCTTGATGTTAAAGAGTCGCGGTTCATTCTGCACAGATGTCCATCATCTTTCTGAATGTCACTTTTATTTCTCAACAGGTTCATGCATCATTCGGCAGACTAGGGTGGAGATTTGCAAAAACAACATAACTTTCGATGCTTATCATCTTCATGTGCTTTAATTTAATGATAACTTCATTTTTAGTAATTGCGAAGTTAAACAAGATAAGACTCGTTATTACTGACGAACACAAAATAGAAAAAAATAAAAGCATGGCCACCAATTGCACCTTTTTTTCCAAAAAATTACTTAACTACGGATACATTTTATAGTCTGTGTCAAAAGTTTAGACAAACGGCATTTTGCGTCACAAAATTTCACTGAAAAGGTATCGTTGAAAAATTTTGTTGTAGTTATGATCAAGCAAGTATAAATAATTTTAAAATATCATGAATCACAAAGAAAACAACGAATAATAAATTTTATTTGAATTATTTAATTGTAAAAAGTAGCCTAAAAATCTGTCTCGAAAATATGGAGAAAATCAATTTAATGCAGGTTTAATAGCTGAATCTCTCATTTTTAGCCTACTTTTTTCTTTTTTTTTAATTCGAAAAAATTAAAACAATGAAAAAGTAGGTACTGACATGCGGTCAATGTCCGTCTGTCTGTCCGACCGTACCCCCTTCCAAAATAGGTTCTCTCAATCCGATCTTAAAAATTCTTTTTTGTTTTGTTAGAAAGGCATTTCCTTAGAGACCAAACTTTCATACTTTTTGTCCGTCTGCCTGTACGATCGGACGGACATAAATGAACCATTTGTCGATTCCAGACATGAGTCATTCGTTTCTGCAAGAGAGAGAGAATTGTGTTAATATATCTAACCATCTCTTTTTTTTATAAATTTTTAAAATCGGGTATTCCATTATGGGATACCCTGTATTAGCTTATTAGTATTTCTTTTAAGCGTAACATCTGGTGGTTTAATTTCACCATCTTCACAAACAACTTTTGTATCGATTAATATAGTTAGTGTAAAAAATTCCGCGTTTAATGATCAGTGTTTTTTTTTTTTGCATGAAAACAAGTGTTTGGAGTATTAACTAGAGCTAAAATTTTGAAATATTTTATATTCACTGTGTAAGAAATCCTAATGCAAATCTTTAAAACAAAATTGATACTAAATTATTTAGGATTTTTTTTTTTTTTATTCATTTAATCTGTCAACCAAAAAAATTAGCTATGTTACATGACAGAAGGAACTCAATAATAATAATAATAATAATAATAATAATAAATCTATACATATATACTACAATCAGATGCAACTGAAGCAAGAAGTTCTAAAAGAGCTAAAATTAATACTTTCTTGTTACTGTCACTGTGAAAATCTCATATTACGACAATTATTTATCCGGGAAGCCTTTAATCCATTGCTGGCTAACCTTGTAATCTTAAGAGCCAAAGATTGGCCAACAGGTGGCTAAAAGAATGTTGGCTAATATTGTGTCCAGCATTAAATTACAAATGCATTAATCAGATGTTGGACAACCTGAATTAAAGATAGTGTTCCTTTTGCTGTTACCTAACCTTGTGTCTCTGCAGAGCTTCTATCACCAGTTACCTATTCTGTCTTACATTCATATTTCTACCGAAATATAATTACCTAGTTTGTTGATTTTGTGTTCTCAAACAGAACTCGGGAAATTTTAAGGAACTCGGAATTGCTATTCAAATCTTCATTTAAAGGAGCGCAATTGGGCAAAAAAACTGAAGTAACGGAGAACTGTTTTTTCATTTTATTGTTACCAATTTGGAGAAACTAATACATTTAATATAGTGAAAGTGTCATTAATTCAGTGATATTTACAGCTATCAAAGGCATCAATATGTATCTGGCATATTTCAATGCATGAGGTACGTTAATATTAAAACTAGTCAATAGGGTTGGCCAAAAAAACTTTTTCTTTTATTCGGATCGCTGTACGGAAAAGTTGCCATTGGTAAAGACATGAAAAATGCACTAATTTTATTATTTTTTTTATTAATTTATCTTCCGTTCGCGCAATGCCATCAAAGTTGGCAAAAATTGTCAAAAAACGAAATTTTTTATATTTTTTTACACACGATAGATGTTTTTAATTGCGTTTCTATATCATGAATTAGCTACTAAAAGTACGTAAAATCAATATAATAAACTTATTATACATTTGTGTCATATCTGTCAATTTTGCAAAAACTAAGAATTTTCCTCATTTTGTACTACGCTGTGTGGCCGGAAGATCTGACACAAATGTATAATAAGTGCATAGATTTTGATTTGAGGTACTTTTAGTAGTTAATTCATGAATAGGAATGCAAATAAAAACATCTATCCTGTATAAAAAAAAAATTTCGTTTTTTAAAATTTTTTACAACTTTGATGACATTGCGCGAACGGAAGATAAAGTAATAATAAAATAATAATTAGTGCATTTTTCATGTCTTTACCAATGGCAAATTTTCTGCACTAGAGCGATCCGAAATAAAATGAAAAGTTTTTTCGGCCCACCGTACTAGTCAATCGTGTTCGAGCATAAATTCCGTCGTTTGTTGTTTGAGAGGGATTGTCTGTCCTATAGAGCTAATTCATTAAGTTAGGAATCACAACTTCTGCAGAAGTATTGCTTTGCCATGTTTGCCGTTTTTCCTCCTCTATGGGAATCAAAATAACAGAAAATGAAACAAATTTGAAATGAAAACGTTATTCAATAATTTAAATATATATTTTTTAGGTTTTAAAATTTCAACTTATTTATCACATGGCGACATTATTTTAAAATTTATCAATTAATAATTAAATAACCGGATGATATTGTCGTTTTTTTTTTTGCTTTAAATTGATGTTATGATGATTCCCATACGTGAAAATAAAATAACAAGGCAAACTATTTTTTTGCATAACTAAAAGCTCCATGAGACTGACAGTCCCTCTAAACTAGGGGTCAAGTGGGGTAAGTGTGATAGGGTTTCTGCATTTTTCATTAAAAAAATTCGTTCTCTGCTTCAAGTAAATTATAAATCCTAAAATTAGTAGTGAATTATTATAAGAAACATACATATGTAGAAAAAAATTTATATGTTTGAATTCCAATTTTAAGTGTACAAAATTTGCATTTCAAAATCCATTTCTGTATATCACACTTACCCCACATAGGGAAAATAATGTAATAAAATAGCACATTCAAAAGCTCAAAACTTTCTTTAAACAAAAAATAAGGTCAATATTTCTTTTTAGTTTAATTATAAGTGGTCTAATGTTATATATTGCAAACTTTCAGATTTTTAGAAGGATTTCCAAAGTTACAAGAGCTGTTTATCACACTTACCCCCAATCACACTTACCCCACTTGACCCTATGTTATTTTTCTCAAACGGAATTCGGAAAATTTTATAGAATTCGGAATTGCTTTCCAAATACTCACTAAAAGGGCCGCTATCTGATGGCACAATTTGGAAATACTGAAGTAACGAGAAGCTGTTTTTTAATTTTATGTTTACCACTTTATACAAACAAATACATTTTGTATAAAATAATTGTCTCTTCGTATGACATTTATCATGTACTTGATCTTGACGATTTAAAAACGCCTTACTCTTTTCTTTCAAAGGAGGAGGTAGTGAAAGTAAAGAAAATAATTAACATTGACTGAGATGATGCTTCGTTTCGATGAATAACTTCCAGTTTTCAAGTGATAACTTGGTCCAGATTTATTTCCAGTCAAAGTTAACCCCTTTGTGGGAAGCTTTCGATGAAGGAGTAAGGGCGCTTCGTGCCGTCGCTAGACTGTTATTGTTCGATTATTGATAAAAGCAACAACCAACAAGGCCGACAAGATGGTATCCTTACTCTTCCCGTAGAGCACCGGAAGACAACTCTAAACTGGAAGCCGCAATTTTTTATAGACTATTACGAGCTCTTGCTCAAATCTGAAGTCACTAACAATAGTTCTAAGCCCTTAATAGACGGTAGGAACGTCGCTCATCGAAAAACTTTTGGTTCAGCAAAACGTCACACAAGACGACCGCTACGTCATGCGTGACATCACAAACTTAAAAGCTGTATTATCGCGGTATTAGAGGAGGAGGCTCGGCCATGACGTCATACTGAACTGCGTTTTGATTGGAGCAGCCGTTCAAGCAGCAAAAAAGGACGCTCCTAGTCGATGATGCGAATTGTTAATTCGGTCTCCAACTTTTCCAAATGCCATAGAACATCGATCCAAGTCGGTTGTGTTTTTCCGTTGTTCTAGCTAAGTTCAAAGTTTCTTGCATTATTTAATTTTATGATTAATGCTAATGTGTCGACTGTGTGTGTTCCAACGGCCATAGAAAATCGCGCCAAGTCGGTTATGTTTTTCCGTTGCTCTAGCTAAGTTCAAAGTTTCTTGTATTAATGCAATTTTATGATTTATGTTAATTTATCGACTGTGATGTGTTACAGCAACATTATGAGTATCTTTTTATACATTTTGACCTACTTTAGCCGTGGATTTTGACTTGTTTTTAACTGATCTGCGTGCCCCTGTGACTTTGCCCACGTGATCTATACATGAACTCCCCTGTGCACCATACGCTTCGAATGTGAGTGATTTCCTCTATTGCATTACCATCCTGACGTCCCGGACTGCATTAGTGCATTCCCATGTGTTTTTACATTGATTAAGTGATAAATAAACTTGTTTTTGAACTTGTCAAAGCAAATGACCTAATCTGTTTGCATATATGTCATAGGCTCAGCCATTTGTGTCCACTGCCTTCTAGTGTACTGACTGAATGATTTACATTCTTCAAATGGGCGCCACCATATATATCCAAACCTACTGCGCCATCATACACATGCGTTCCCTCATCTTTGGCCACTACAACTATTGAACTATTTCAATAAAAAATGGGCGAATTCAACTGCCCCTTTGATTGAATCGCCTACTGGAGAAGGAGAGCTCGCGTGAATTCACGACCCTGACCCAGCCAACCTAATAATGAAAGTCCGTCGCCCCGGCGTGAAAGTCAACCCAAAGTGGCCCAAATGCGAGACATTCACCTGTCTGCCGGTGCCAGACGACCTTCAGAGGCGACGGCAGTTTCTCGCGATTTCCGCCGGAAAGACCAAATTTTTCCAAGATTTCCCCCAGCTGGGAATGGGCTTACCAGCGAGGCTGGCTCTGCCTCACAAAACTGACCTGGACTCTAGCCTCCAGCACTCCCATTCGCGACAGCCGGTTACGTTGGGAGATCTTCTGCCGAGTTATGTCGTCACCCTACTGCTAATGCTCTAGACTGGGAATTTTTAATAGTAGCCAGTGGCTACCAGAGTAAAAAAAAATGGTAGCCACATTTCGATTTTTAGTAGCCAGTTTTAAATTTCAGTATATACGACAAAAAGAAAGTGCGATTTTCCACAAAATAAAATTTTATTAATGACATTTTTGATATGATAAGATTGACAGTAAAACAAGTATAATTCAAAATATGTAGGATTGTGTGATTGACCATTATTGTTAGGAGAAAATTATTTCATGTACAATCAGTTCAACTACTATTAGTTTCGGAGAATTCTTGACGTCGCCCACTACCCACAATTGTTCATGAATTTTTCTCATATCAAAATAGTTTAAATGGATAGTCGAGATCTTATTCAGATGTAAATAAATCACTTGTAGATTGCCGAAATCGTAAAGCAATATTTAAAAATCAAATTCGCCCAGCTCCATTTACGTCACACGGAGGACGATGGACAATTTTACCGATGAGCAACAACTGTCATCAAGTCTTCCTTCCCGACAGAATCGAATCGGAACGTTTTATTATTTAGAAATGCAGCTTGTTGAACAAAAAGTAAAAATTATGATCGCCACCTTTGGCGACTGGGGTTCGATTTTTAGGTAGCCACTATCGATGTAATAGTCTCCAGTTGGCGACTGGCTACCGCTAATCTAGAGCTTTACCTACTGCCAACCAAAGATGTCCGGTGGTGACGTCTTTGGTGCTGGCTACCGGAGCGATATCCGCCCGTGCTGGACTCCGCCCCCTCCCCTAGTGCCGACGCTAGCTGCGGTGCTAACCTCTGTCCTACCCTGTTGGTAGATGTGGGCTATGATGTTACACCTGCGACGACCATGGCATCAACCGGCGCCCATCCATTTCTACACCTCCCCATTCGCTGGTCCCAGCTGCCGGATTCAACGAACCTACCCCAGTACCATCGAATATTGGCCCAATAATGGTATGACGTTGGCAAATATTGGTTATCTTTGGCAAATATAGCAATTTTTACAACATTCAGCCAATATTGGCCCAATATACGAAACCAATATTTCGAAAGTTAAAATTTGCCAAGGTAGGGAAAATATTGGGGATAAATTGGTTGGCATATACCTAGGGGGCGCTAGCGTTTGTCATATTTTTCCTTGATGAGATTAAGAAGAAGAAGAACACCCAAACGGTTCCTCGGTGGCCGAGAGGTGTAAGCGACGAGCCTCACACCGAGAAGGTTCTTGGTTCTGTCCTTGTGCTAGCCATACCATTGACGTATTCGTGCTGGTAGAAAAATTCCTCTAAAATTCACCGGGGTGCCCGATTTCACTGCGATATACGTGCTCGTTAAATGTGTGGAGTCGAAAGTCCCAACGGCGTTAGCGTACGATGTTGCTCGAAGCATAGAATTCGAATTTGTAAAGTAGGAGGTTCCTTTTTAAAATTGACCCCTAACCCCCAGGGGTCACACACCAAAAATAATGGGATGCGTGTTCGCCGATTTTTCCATCTACCCAACCGTTTCGAAAAATATTGTCGGATAATATTGGTCCTATAATGGCAGTCAATATTGGTTATACGTTGTTGGCTAATATTGGTCCTATAATGGCAGTCAATATTGGTTGTATGTTGTTGGCTAATATTGGTCCTATTATGGCAGCCAATAATGGCCAATATTGGCAAAATGTTTCCTCCCAATGCTGGACCAATAAGGGTTAGCATATTGACTCTACATTGTAACCAATATCGGGCCCATATTCGATGCTACTGGGGTACTGCACCGTCAAGCCGTGATCAACCTGACCTGAACACGACGTTAACCGTTGAGCGGCCCACTGACATGGATCGACCGGATATCGCCCATGCCTGCCGTGGCCAGTCACGGCCAGCTTCAATAACAAGGCCGGAGAAGCTTTCCCAAACAGGATCTAGACGGAATTTTTGAAGCCACTATTCCGAGTGCCGAAGTTTGAGAAACTATTAGTTCGGATGCATTCGGAACCCTAAAAATGAGGTCATCCGTGAACGAGTGTTTCCGAGCAGGTTTCGAGACCGGTTATCTTCAATTTGAGAACAACGTCACTCGGAACTATGACGTCAAAAATTCCGTCCCCGAGCGTGTTTAGGAGAGCTTCTTTGGACTTAGTATTTGAGTAGGCCGTGGGCCAGTGGTTTGGATACCCCTCCCCGCCCTCGACACTCGCATCTCCTACTTGAAGGGTTTCAAGTTGTCATCACTCCAACGCTTCTAGACATTGAGATTTGCACGCATTGAAGACGCAGCTGAACTGGAAAGAGTGGGGCACGAGTTCTTAATGCTCCAAGTAGTGAACTTGTTTAAATGTATTTTTTGACGAGTCTTTCCATGTTTGCACTGCAGCCCCAGACATTTAGCATTGTAATAACCAGCTAGTATAGTTAGAAGAGCATCCAGACCGTCTGCTACTAGTTTGGAATTGAGTAGATTATAAAGTGACACCACTAATATTTCTCCAAAAGTATCGTTTTCAATTATGATTGAGCATGCGTAGGTGAGTTTCATTAATTAGCTTAATGTCCAGATTTTGTTCGTTTATAAACTGTTCCCTCAGTTGCCTCCAGTTCCTCCAGTTGCATTGTTTAGATTAGCGAATTCGATGCTTGTGTAATTGACAGAAAGATGCGATCTCTTTGAGAAATATAATAGTTATTTTAGCAATACAATAGTTCTTATCAAATAGTTGCTAGCATTAAATAACCTTTTAACGAACCTTTTTAGATAGCGCTGATTTAAATTGATTCTGAAAAATAGTTTAGGTTAACAGTAAATTTGCCTGAAACAATACAAATGCTGACAATTCTTAAAGAACGATGTCATTGTTTGTTCAAAAAACAACTTATACTTATCCACCTGCTTCGGTATCGGTATTTTGAAAAGTTTGATAATTCTCCTCTGTTTTTGCAGAATTGTGCGAGTCATGTCGTAAAAGGTTTTTTTTTCCTTCAAACTAGGTATGGAATCATACCGACGAGTCAAAAGAAGGAGAGCGCCATTTATAACCCTTTTTTAGACCGGCTATCAGATGGCGCTGATTTAAGTTAAATTTTAGAATTATATCGAAAAAATTTCGTTGAACAGCATCAATGTCAGCAACTCCCTAAAAGGAAAGACATTTTTAATACAAATAACAAATGGTACAAGTCAGCTGCCTCGGTATCAATATATTTGAAAAGCTTGAACAATCTCTTTCATAAACGCACGATCGTGATTGCTCGGTCTTAAAGAGATACATCAGACATGCAATCGGACCACGTTGGGAGCTCACAGGAGAGAATCATTTTGGATAAAAAATGTCAATAGATCAGTGAGCATTTTTTTTTAATGTAAACTCTTCAGATTTGCACATTTAGAAGATTGATGGTATAAAGTAAAGAAGAGTATCTAGATGCTGCCGTACAAAACCCGGGTTTGGCAAGTGAGGCGATCGATCGCTTTATATTAGGCTAATCAAATGCTCTCGGAAAAGCTTTAGGGTTTATTCTAACATCCTCGGAGAGCTCGGAATCCTTGTAATTTGAGGGTCAAAATTGGCAGCGAGAGTCGCCTAGATGGTGAAACAAAAACAAAAAAAAAAATATCAGTTCTGGGTAATATGCCACAAAGGCTTTCCTGAAAATATTGCAGCCATCATTCGAGAGAAAAAAATTTTTAGGGGGGCTATTTTACAGTGCAGTAGGCATAGGACATTACTTCGACTAAGAGCGATTTCTGACTCTCTTCACTAGATAATCTAAGACTCATAACTAGAATGCATTTTTCTTACTCTTAAAATTATAAAATGGGGCTTTGACATTTTTTGGTTTTACTACCGACTTATTCCTCTTGGCCCAGGCTCACTAAGTACATGAGTTTAAAAGTTTTCAAGAAATCAAGTTGGCAAAAAAAGGAATTAATTTTAACCAGTTATGTCAAAATGTACCATTATATAAACAAAAAACTATATAGAAAAGTTCATACTGTTGCCATGGGGCAACAAACAACAAAAACCACTTTATTCTATGAACCCTTTCTGACCGAGCTATCACGATCGTGCGGATCGTTTATTTGTATAAAAAGTAAGTCTTTTTTTTAAGGAGTTGCTGGCTAGGGTGGGCCGAAAAATACTTTTTATTTTATTTCGGATCGCTATAGTGCGGAAAAGTTGCCATTGGTAATGACAAGAAAAATGCACTATTTATTATTTTTTTATTACTATATCTTCCGTTCGCGCAATGCCATCAAAGTTAGCAAAAACAATTTAAAAACCGTAATTTTTTATAATTTTTTTAAACACAGTGTATGTTTTTAATTACGTTCCTATATCATGAATTAACTACTAAAAGTATGTAAAATCCATATCTTTTAGCACTTATTCATAATAAATGCTATAATATATAGTATAATAAGTTATTATACATTTGTGTCAGACCTTCCGGCCACTTAACGTAGTATGAAATTAGGAAAATTCGTATTTTTCGCTAAATTTCAAAGTTTTAACTTTTTGTAAATTTTAATCATACAACATGATATAGGAAAGCAATTAAAAACATATATCGCGTTTAAAAAAGTTATAAAAAATTACGGTTTTTGACAATTTTTGCCAACTTTGATGGCATTGCGCGAACGGAAGATATAGTAATAAAAAAATAATAATTTGTGCATTTTTCATGTCTTTACCAATGGCAACTTTTCCGCACTATAGCGATCCGAAATAAAATAAAAAGCTTTTTTCGGCCCACCCTATTGCTGGCATTGAGGTTGTTGAAAGCATTTTTATCAATAAAACGCCCAATTTAGTCTCATAATTTTAAATTAGCGCCATCTGACCGCCGGTCTAAAGGGTTAAATTGAATCAAGCATTTTTTTATATCTCCCTTTTTAAATTTTTGTATTTGTATTTTATGTTTTTTCATTTTATCTCCTTTTACATTTTGTATTACAATTACAGAAATTAAAGAATTTGTCCTGACAAAATAATTTATTATATTTTCTTATGGGTAGTAGCATAGATGTGAGAGTGCTGTAGATGTTGCATTTTGCATGCCCACAGCAGACTGAATCTCATTAATTGTAAGTAACCCAAGAAACCGATTATTTTTTTAACAAATTTAATATTGTTATCCCTCTCTGACCCTTTCAGATGGCGCTGATTTAAAGTTATAAACTTAAATGTTAAGAGTTTTATTGAAAAATTTTCTTAAAACAGCACCATTCAGCAACCAACAGCACCATACCAACAGCAATTATTCGTAATGACTGACTTTTTTGAACTGAAGTGATGTGAAAAGGATGCGTATAACTTGGTATTCGCCTTGGCGACGATTTTGTCAGAACTTGATAAGATTGTGACTGCTGAACATCGTTTGTCCTAACCATGGAGAATTTCTACCGTTTTGTCTTGTACTTTTGTGTTGTCCGTAATAAAAAAAAAGATATCTCGTAATAAGAGCAGTTTCTTCAACGCAAATTAGTACGCCAGCAACTCCTTACGAACTTCGTCCTCTTTTATTCAAATAAACGACTGATCCGATTCACCTGCGTCGGTATCAATGTTTTCGAAAAGCGTAATCATCATCTTAGAGCACACTAGAGCTTAGAGCACATTTGTCTCCGTACAGTAACTCCGTACTGTAAATTGCACATGGTAGAAATACGACAAATAAATTGCATTATTTCATCCTTAAAACAGGCTCCGCGATAAAAACAAAGATGGGTTCGATCTAGTTCAGTTGCCGTTTCGATAACCTTGAGGTGCCAAACCTTTTTTACAGACAGAAACCAGATTACGGCCAGAGGACGCTTTTTAATACTAAGATAAGCGTATTTGGCTCATCAAAAACATAAAAGTCAATAAAAATATTAATGATATTACAATTTCATGCTTTGGATGGCAAAATTCGATTGACGTTGACAAGTCGAATTTTATTTGAAATATTAAATTCGATAGAATATCTGCCCATATACACTGCTTTAAACAAAGAGAAGAGTGCATGGTATGAACCCTTTCATCCATGATTCCATTTTGAATCATCAGTTTGCTCACTAAGTTGAGCTCGCACCTATTTATCGTTAGGTGAAGAATCATGCCTTTAAAGTATTACAAAAAACAAAAAAAAAACTAAAACCGACCTTAAGTTTGCTGCAGAGAAATGTACTAGGCGGAGAAAAACTGCGTAAACAACGCTGCTGGCGCCGAAATTTCGCCTGCTCCTTTGACCCTGATATTCGTGCGCCCTGTTACGTCAAAATCGAAGGAAAAAATAATTAAAATGACACTCTAACTGAAGCTAAACTAATAGAAATAATAAATGTATGTCTTGAAATAACAAATACATTTGTTTATTGAATTGGAAATACCTTTTTGTATTCGATTCTCGCACTCGAAAATGAGAACTATTTACCCTTTTTCTCGCAGAACATTTGTATACTGCAAACTTAAGGTCGGTTTTGGTTTAAATAATGTTTGATTTCATATAAATAAAAGTATGAAAAAACATGGTAAAATCATATTTGCTCTAAAAAAAATATGATAAAAATAGATCCAAAAATTCTTCATGCCTGCATTTTTAGATATTAAAAATATTGGTTTCATTTTTTTTACAAATAGTTTTAATTAAAAAAATGATAATTTATTCAAAAGTCATTTGCAAGTATTTTTAATTTATTAAAAGTTTTTTGCTTAGGACAAGTTTCGTACAATAATTTCGTTTTGATAATTATTTGCATTCTTGAAATAAAATTAAAAAAAAATTAATAAATTGCATGAATAAATACAATTCATGGGTAATTGACTGTAACTCTATTATAGAACTACTTTTATTTTTTGCCACTATAGGACCGGCTATCAGATGACGCTGATTTAAGTTTATGAGAATAAAATGAAGAGTTTTAAAGAAAAATGCTTCGTTGTTGTTGTCCATGATAGATGAAACTATATAGGACCAAAAGTATTGATGATAAGAGTCGCCAGGTCTTGGGCCTGAAGACTATATCCCTTTCCGACCGGGCTCGCACGATCGTGCGGGTATTAAAGAGAATGTTCAAGCTCTTCAAAAATATCGATACCGAAACAGTTGACTTGTACCATTCGTTATTTGATTAAAAATTGACTTTGTTTTTAAGGGATTGCTGGCATTGATGCTTTTTAACGCATTTGTTTCTATAAAACTTTAAATTAAGTCTTATAATTATAAATCAGAGCCACCTGACCGCCGGTCGAAAAGGGAGAATATCCTGTGGTGGTGCGCCAAGGTTAAAAAGAGAGGTAGCAATTGCTTGATAGTCATACAGGTGGTCTGGCGAGCGCTGGAAATCTGGGCAATTTCTGCAGAATGGGAGGGATATTGTGTTATCTGGAAAAATTTTCATGCTTTAAAATGACCTGTACGAAGTCGTGCAAGAACTGATGATAGTTTTCCAGGGCAATCCAGCTCAGGAATGGAGGGCTTTTTAAAAGGCTGATCGAAAAGCCTACTCTTGGCAGTCCTCAGTAGTAAGGATGAGAGGCTGATCCAAATCCCGAGCTTCCTAGGCAAAAATGTCAGCACACTCGTTGCCCTCGAGACCCACATGAGCAGGGATCCACTGGAGTATGCATGGTTTATTGATTTGGCCGAGGAGAATATTTATGCTTTGTTTTGGACTTGAATAACCGTTACGGATGCCTTCGAGGGAAGATTTTGAATATGAGAAGATTAACAGGGCCTTCCGTTAAATCTTCCGGATAGTGAAGAAAAATGCCTTAAACAGCATCAATGCCAGCTAAGTCCTAATTCAAATAAAAACACAGTCACTTCTCAATTTGATTGAGAAATGAAATTTTTTTATTTTTAAGTTACCGAATTGCAAGAAGCAATCATATTTTTTTTATTTCTATACACACTTTTCTCTATATATTTTACTGGTACTTACTTAATTTTTAAATAAAGTTTAGTAAAATGTCGGGGCAAATACAAATGCAAAAAATGTTGAGTGATTATTGCCAGATTCTGTAGTTTATCCTTTTGTGACACAGCTATTGCGATCGTGCAGGTATAAAAGAGAATGTTTAAGCTTTTCAAAAATAGCGATACTGAAGCTGCTGACTTGGAACTTTCGATGTTTGTATTAAAAAAAAAATGTCATTGTTTTTAAGGAGTTCCTGGGATTGGTGCTGTTTAAGTATTTTTTCGATAAAACTCTAAAATTTAGTATCATAAACTTAAATCAGCGCCATCCTTTGGCCGGTTTCAAGGGTTATTCGAAGAGAGCAGAGCTATTCAAGAAAAGTCTTGATATTTATTGGAGGATGTAGTAACAATTAGTCATTTTGCAGTAGACGGCAGTAAAACCTATTTTGCTGGGCTTTTGGCCTGTTTTTGGTCAACAATTTTTGTATTTGTATAAACAACTTTCACATTCTGGTAAGGCATAACCGGGGAAATTTGGACGACAGGTCCTATTTAAAAGTATGCCGGAGCACCATCTACTTCAAAAGTTACTTTTCATACATTGGGAAGAAAAATAATTTTAAAAAAAACAGAATGGGAACCATTAATATAGAAAGTTTTATAGCATGAAAATATATGTAAAGTTATATTTGTCACACGATTTGTAGCTCCTGCAACCGCCAGTATAATAATGTAAAAATAAAACTTGCGGAAGGATATTTAATAAAAATGTATATTTTTTTAATTCTATCTAAAATTTTTAAATGGTATTCTGTTTCAATACTTCTGTATATATAATGTCATTTGCAGATTTCATATAATAGCATCTAGCTCATTGATTTTTTAATCTAATTTTAAACCACTCTAAATGGAGAGGTAAACTGCATATCAATGAATGAACTGAATATCAATGAATTTTACCGATTTCGCCCTGAAATAATAACTTTTTTCTTCTAACTGCTTCTAATAATAGCTAAATACTTCTGTACATATATCCATTTTCGACCCGCGGTCAGGTGGCGCTGATTTTAAAATATGAGACTAAATTTGGAGTTTTATCGAAAAAAATGCGTTAAACAGCATCAATGCTAGCAACTCCTTAAAAACAAAGTCATTTTTTAAACAAATAACGAATGGTACAAGTCAGCTGCTTCGGTATCGATATTTTGGAAGAGCTTGAACATTCTCTTTACTACCCGCACGATCGTGCGAGAACGGTCGGAAAGGGATAATGCCATTTACAGATTTCATATAATAGCATCTAACTTATTGATTTTTAATCTAATTTTAAACCACTCTAAATGGAGAGGTAAACTGCATATCTACAACAATGACTTTGACCAATTTCGCCCTGAAATATTAACTATTTTCGTATACTTTCTTATAGGCACATTCGCCTGCATTTTATCTGTATGTTTCTTCACTTTAAATTATTATTTTTATAATAATCCATGCAATAATCCGTCACCAAATAAGGCATAGATTTAGAAAGTTGCAGATCTGCCCCTAGGGGGAAACGTGGAGCCATTTGTGAAGCAGTATCCCATAGGGCATTTCGCAAGCCCTAGCACACGGCATGCCAGACGCCACCAGATGGCATCATGGGATTTTTCGACTAAAAAAAATATCTATTTAATATTAACAAATTAAAACTTTTCACCAGTTTTACTAGCATAAAATTATAGCTGGATATGTATTGATAATATCTGGCAGGCATGAGGTATATATTCAAAAAAGAAGCACATTAAAAATGCAGTTTTTATTGCATGTAACTCTTCGGCAAAAGCTTTTTTTGTGAAACAGTGTCCCGTGCTGCATTGCGAAAACGGCGAAATGTGGATTCATCACACAATCGCGCGGTTTGTATTGCGTTGTACGGGATTGCGCAATCAATGGGCATGCCTGCTACTTTCTAAATCTATGACATAAGGCATTAACATTTATGCTGAAGACAGCAAAATAAATGACCTTGCAGGGAGTTATGATATACCTCTATATATCCCTATCTGTAGAAGTTGAAAGTTCCATATACGGGAGGCTGGTAAGGCAAAGGTTTTACTTTTGCCATATACTGTATTTGAAATTAAGTTTTTTTCGGTATTCGGTTTTCGTGTAATCTATATACATTAGTGGCGACTTCTCTGTTTGCAGAAGACACGAAATCTAAAGAACCGCGCTCGTCACGAAATTAGGCACAAAAATTCATCTCATCTCCGGAACAAGCATAGGCTAAGAATTTTTCGAATCAGACCATTCCATCATTCGTTTTCGAACATTTTTATATAGTGGCTATATTTTATATATAGCCACTATAGTTTTTATGTGCCCCTTTATGGAAAAAATACATCACTTTCGCTCAAATTCGGTCTTTCTTTCCCTTTCGTGATGCCATTGGGCAGAAAAATTTAAATAAAACTTTTTAGAATGCCTTTGACATTGAAAATTCAATTGAAATTTCGAATTGAATTGTGAGATATACTCGTAAAAAAATATCAAAAATATCCAACAAAGGGAACATGGATGTCTAAGCTGATTGTGTCACAAAGGACTCCAAGATTCGAAACCTTATCTTATAGCTCCCGAAAAGCAAATATATCCATTTTCAAACGGCCGTCAGGTATCGCTGATTTAAAATTGTGAGACTAAATTTGGAGTTTTATCGAAAAAAATGCGTTAACCAGCAACTCCTTAAAAACAAAGTTCTTTTTTAAACAAATAACGAATGGTACAAGTCAGCTGCTTCGGTATCGATGTTTTTGAAGAGCTTGAACATTGTTTTTACTACCCGCACGATCGTGCGAGCCCGGTCGGAAAAGGATATAGAAGAAAATATCTTAACTCAGTATCTTTATTTTGATACAAAGACTTACTAAGAAATGTAATTGCAATAAAAACGGAAAAGGTTTATACATTTCCAATATTAAGAAAATATTATTTACCTACCAGTTGTAATATTAAAAATTGTATTATTTAAAATTTCTTTCTCACAATTGATGTTAACATAAACAACTTTGAGTTGAATAAAAGCAATTTTCTATCGAATGGAAAAATGCTGTCAAATCGAAACGTTTATTGTCACTAAATTATTCGCTTGTGACCGTGACCATGTGTATTTAAACGGAAGCGGGAATTTGCATAAAATGTTACAAATGCTGCCTATAACTTTCATAGCTTGTAATTTTATTGTTACTAAATTTTCACTTGAACTGCATAACAGAACGAACTTATAAGTTTTTATACAAATATAAAAAATAAGAAAGATTAAAACAATGGAACTCAATAAAAACATTACAAAAGACAATCAGAAGTCTGCGTCTGCGCGTAATCATTGAATTTATATATAGAACATCTAAATATTTATATTGAAAACTGGTATTTTAGAATATGCGATAAATAATCAATTTCTAACCTGACAGTGCATTTCATTACGTGGTTCGAATGTATGATTTTTTTTCATCTTCCTTATGATTTTTTTTAATCCAGAGCATCGTTTGCTTCCCATCAACGTTCGAAACGGACATCCGTTTGACATAAACATGCCATTGATGAACAGATAGCCAATTATCATCTTATGAAGTTATGGCTGACTAAAACCTTTAAAAAATAATAAAAAACGGCTTAAAAATTTGAAAATTAACCCCCTTTGGGTTAAATCCTAGTTTCGGTCTACGGCGACTTTTTCGGAATTTTGGCGACAAAAAAAGGCGATAAATAATTCCAATCCGGCAACCATGCACTGATATTCCTCCCGCGATGTGTGCGGCAACCCTAGAACCTGACGGGGAAGAAGGGGGGTTCGGAATGTGATGAGTCACTTTTGATTTTTTTTTTCTTGGGATTCGTTCAGTTGCGAACGACCATTTCCGGTCCGGTTGGTGTTTTTCGGATGACGCTCTCGGATTTTCGTCGTTTTAAATTCTTAAATCATCTGCATTTTATTTTAATTTTCTCAATTATTGCTCTTAAATGCGAAATTTATAATAAATTTAATTTAAACCATTTATTAACAACGGAAAAGGTGACGGATTCCACCCCATTGGATTTTATTGCATTTATGCCGCGCGTTTGTTGTGTACTGGAAAATTCGCTGTAATTATAGGTATTTATTCTTGAAATAATGTATTTGAATGTTTTAGCAATCGGCGATAACTTATTTAAAAAAAATCACATTTTTTCTGCATTTTGCATGCTATTATCGAGGTTTAGTGGCTGAAGTTAACGTTACCTTTGATAATTTTTTTGTCACATGTAGTGTAACGGATTTTGAATATGGCGGCCATTTTTTCCCTAAACTCTTCCAGAACAGCGTCACGTGATTTACAGTTGTTTGACTTCGCGGTTTCCGAGTAGCGTCGTCCAATCACGCGTGGCTACGCGATGTTTTCTCGCCAACAAGTTTGGCGAGAAATAAAAAGTCGCCGTAGACCGAAACTAGGAATTAACCATCACGTTCGTGCCCGGATCGTTTATTTGTATAAAAAATGACTGTTTTTACGGAGTTGCTAGCATTGATGCTGTTGAACGAATTTTTTTTTGTTCGATAAAACTCCAAATTTAGTCTCATAATTTTTAAAAAGCGCCAATTGACCGCCGGTCTAAAGGGTTAATTGCACACGAAATTGTAGGCTAGCAAAAAAAAACAATCACCGAATACCGTATACATGTTTTGCTTACATGAGCAGTAGCGACACCTATGGACAGATGGTATCGCGAATTTATCCCCCTTCCTGTCCTCGACTTTCCAGTTTCCTTCAGTTCGAAGGACGAGGGTGGAGATTAGAAACAACACCATAACTTTCGATACTTTGCATCTTCATGTGTTTTAAAGATAACTCCATTTTCAGTAAATATGAGTTCTAAAAAAAAGGGAGATTCATTATCATTGACATACAGCCATACATAATAAAAATTCAAAATAGTGAGCCCCCAGTTGCAGCTTTGTTTCCCAAAAATTACTTAACTATGGATAGATTTTGATAAATAGAAGGAATAAACCCAGGTGCATGCATAAAAACTCTAAAATACAACACAACATTTTGGGAGGAAATTAAAAAATTAAGAAGACGGAAATTCCAAAATGAGTTGTGAACTATTCCTTTTAACACATCAACAATCATTTCTCAGATAGACTGAGAAATGAGAGATTTTTAATATTGGAGTAATGTCTATGATGGTTCATTTGGAACTAAATTTTTTTAATATAAATTTTTATTAATATATTTTAGTGGTGATTATTATTTTTTTTTTGAATAAGTCATGGAACTCCAAATCTAAAATACAACACAACAAACGCCTAATTTTGGAAGACAATTTTAAGAAGCCGGGAATTCCAAAGTGAGGTGAGCCTATTCTTTCCTGCATAACAATCACTCCTCAGATGGACCGAGAAATGAATTTTTTTAATATTGATCGATGTTTACTACTCGATGAGTAGTATTTTTTTTCTATATTAATTTTTTTATAAACATTTTACTGGTGGTTATTATATTTTTGAACAAGTAAAGCGTAAGGTGAAATAATATAAATAAGTGTCCAAGTAAAAAAAATTTCTACTTGAATTCTTCTATTTTTATCCATTTTTATTATGCTAATCTGTCCCTTTAATAAATGTTTTTTTAAGTTTTGCTGACTAATTGTTCGTTTCTTTTCGAAGTAAGAACTATTCGCGTCGACAATTATTGGTTGTTTGTTGATATCCGATTTTTTTCGAATAAACACCACCCAAGAAAAAAAAAATCGGCAAAAAAATCACTGATCGTGACTTCAACGAGACTTGGGGCACGATTAACGAAGCTATTAGCCAAGGCGATTTTGATGAAACCAAATATGATGGATGCCAAGCAAGGCTCATCAAAATTGATGGTCCTCAATATCGATTACCTCCTTCAAAAATAAATCTCTGTCGATCCTTTTTAGGAAGTAAACATGAACTCCTCAATGCCTCAACCGACGAAATTGAAATTATAGATCTAAACTCTGCTTAATGGAAGCCAGTAATGCATTTGTTTTATATAAATTTTTTTATAAACATTGTACTGGTCGTTATTTTATTTTTGAACAAGTAAAGCGTAAGGTGAAATAATATAAGTGTCCAAGTGAAAAATTTCTACTTGAATTCTTCTATTTTTATCCATTTTTATTATGCTAATCACTCTCTTTAATAATTTTTTTTTGTTTTGCTGACTAATTGTTCGTTTATTTTCGAAAGTTTTCAGACCATGCAGTGCAGAGCCCTGAGGCACCCTTAAATAATCTTACAATCAGAATTTCGTCCTGTTTTCGAGAAGATTTCGAAGAAGTAAAAACTATTCGTGTCGACAATCATTGGTTGTTTGTTGTCATCCGATTTTTTTTCGAATAAAAACCACCACAAGAAAAATCGGCAAATCACTAATCGTAACTTCAAGGAGACTTGGGGCACGATTAACGAAGCTATTAGCCAAGGCGATTTTGATAAAACCAAATATGATGGATGCCAAGCAAGGCTCATCAAAATTGATGGTCCTCAATATCGATTACCTCCTTCAAAAATAAATCTCTGTCGATCCTTTTAGGAAGTAAGCATGAACTCCTCAATGCCTCAACCGACAAAATTGGAATTATAGATCTAAACTCTTCTTAATGGAAGCCCTCTGCAGTTCTGCCACTTACCCTATGACTCGTTTTATCGTTATGACTCGAACCCAGACTCGTTTACAGCATGTCCGGCCAAGCAAGAACAATTCTACCAATGTGTCAATTGTAAAAACGCTCATCCCAGTTACATCACAGTATGCCCTATTCGTCCGAAGTATACTTGTCGCAAAACCAGACCAGATAAAAGTAGCGACCTCAAGCGGCCGCTTCTACCTTGAGCCAGCTACCTTGAAAGACTGACTATTTGCCTGCCATTTTGCTTCCTTCCTTGGTAAGGCTACCAAGATAGCAACAGTTCTAAAACTACTCTTTCCGTAGAGCACCTGACGACGATCTCAGGATGGAGTCTGAACGATCATACTTTAACATCATTGGTTGTTCTGTTTTATTTCCGTACTACGTGAGCCAACCCCAGGACATCTTATGAAATCACGCTTTCATTACTGCGATTTCATTGATTGTTTTGTTTTCGTACTTCGACTTGCTGTTTTTTAAACTACGAACGTTATTTCCTTTTGAGACTATTTTACAGTGTAGAAAGGACCCACCGCGTCGATGCTGTAAATCTTTAATTCGATCTCCCATAATTCATTATTGTTTCTGGATTACTATCCTTTAAAATTATGTATTCTCTTTATAAAACTATTTACTTTTCTGTTCTTACTTATATATTTCATTTTCTGAGTCAGCTTCTACCCATGTACCTAAAATGTCCCAATCGGGGAAACTATAAGGGATAAATCACCTCTTCTCATATACATTTTAGTTTATTGGGATGTTAATTTGAGGTGTTTTGGGTAAAAATAACATTACACGATTGCTGTTGCTGGCGACTACAACCTCGAGCAGGTTACGTAGCTGACGCATTTGCGCGGGTATCGAACGCAACTGTAGCAACATCGTACATGGCGCTGTAGTACATCGTGGGGGGGACGAAATCCAAGTACCTTTAACAAATCGTCTCTTAAGTCCCACATGTGCTATCTAACTTTGCAAAACAGTAGAAATTTATTGAAAGGTAACCCTTGGCGAACTTTCCAAAAGTCGGCCGAAAACCCAAACGGAACTATAGGATAACTTTGAATTATCGTCGCATCAGAGCTACAAGAGGGAGAGCCGAATAACGTGTATATTTAACACCGGCTGTTCGGACTTTCTTGTTGCATATCTCAGCATTACATTATATGTGAACCGATATTATGTAACAAGAAAGTCCGAACAGACGGTGTTAAATGAACAAACATGTTTTTCGGTTCTCAATCTTGTAGCACTAATGCGACGATAATTCAAACCTATCCTATCATTTCGATTGGGTTATCGGCCGACTTTTGGCGCGATTTTGGAAACGACGCCAAGGGTTACCTTTCAATAAATTTCTACTGTTTTGCAAAGTTAGATAGCACATGTGGGAACTTAAGTGACGAAATATTTATTTTCATTTCATACTCATATTTTCTTTCACTCGGGTGCGTTTGTCGCCTCCAGCGACAGTGGCTTCGCAAATATTGAATGATCTGATCTGATCCACCAGCACGGAATATGTCCGAATACGTCGATAAAAAAAATCTCACAAGACCTTCGAAATCTGCTTGATCTTCTTGTATTTAATTTTTTAATACAATTAATAATCAGCTGCTCCAGAATATATATATATTTTTTAAATATTGAGTGCGTTCTAATTTACTATAGAAAAGTTAGTTCTAAAAAAACTATTAACTGAAGTTCTGAAGTGAATTCTGTGGAACCAAGAGGATTTTGTTACAACTTTAATCATCAGCACAATTATTATTTTTACTAAAACTTCAAAATATAACATATGAAAATACTACAATTGAAAGTTATATTTCGACTTAAAATTCAAAAGTCTTGTTAAATTTATAACATAAAAAACACAGATAAGCTTACAACAAATAAAATGATTTTATTCATATTTTAATGATATTTAACAACAACAACAAAAAAAATATTTGAAAGGAACAATATAGAAGAGTCAGAGAACAGTTTCGACAGACATTTGTGTGAAAAGAAGCGATCAGTGTTTGTTGAAGACCGACCGCAGACTAGAGACGTAAGCTTCATGAATCTGAATCATCATTTTAGGGCTTTCCTGAAAAAGAGCAGAAAAGCACGGTCAAAAACAAATGCACTGAAATACAAACTAGGAGTGTAACAGTACAAGACTTTCAATTACCGTTCAATTTAGTTTAGTTTGAATCATTGTCATACTACCTTGATCAAAAAGTTCCCGGAATAACCACCGTGAAGTGCTCCCATCATTTTGATTTGAGTATTTTTTTGTTAAGTTGGACATCTGTTGTTGATATTCCCTACAAATCTTAGTGTCATAGCTTGACATTTGCAAAAGTTACGTAGCATGTTTAGTTCCCAAGCATGCTTGGGAACTAAACGCTGGGAGTTCCACGTGAGGCTGACCACCTTCTAGCACCCCAGAGCTCTAGGTCAGGAAAGCTGAAATGGGTACAGAAAGCCTTGGCCCAGAAATGGGCAGTTGCGCCTGGAAGTTTAGTTTTTTTTACGTAAATTTCACGGAACTTGCTTACCGAATTTGAAGATGTGTATCTCTTTTTGTTTTAAAGAAATACATATAAACCAAAAAAGTTCTAAGGCAGCTACCGCTTTCACATACACTATTTTCTCTAAACCCTTATTTTGATTTGAGAACTCGTGTATAAAATTTTAAGTTTGTAGCTTCTTTCAAGAAGTTGTAGTTCAAGCTGTTGAATGGTTGGTTGGTAGAATGGTTGCAGACAGTCAGACAGATGGACCAATGTTCGAAAAAGTTTTCATAATCAGCACCCCCAAAAAATGTGTCGAAAACAAGAAATCTCCATTTCAAATTTTGGACTCCATCACCTAATATTTCATGAAATAATCCTAATATTTCAGTATGAAAAGTGTATTTTGGTTAAATTGTATTCAGATCATTTTGTATGTAAGTATTACCTTACAAGAGTTTCCAACTAATGTGACCGGCCGTGCTTTTCCTTCTGATTTTTGCTCTTTATTTTTACCCAAGTTAAGGTGGCATAGAGTGTAGGTCTGTAACAGAACCTGTCTCTTAACCAGCTTCCTCACAACATTTGTGTTTAACAGGAAAAAACTATCCAAATGCAGCATTATTTCTAGATTAAACAATTACACCCTAAATCTAACAAGTTTAATTCATATACATTCAAAATTCAAGCATTATTTCTTATTGTTTGCTAAATTTATATATATATTTCAAAGGAAAAAATATGTATTATATGCAAAGAAAAATGTGTATATCCCTTGCTTTTGAATCGAAGCAAAATATTTCATATTCAATTCAAACAAAGAATCTCTGTGAAATTTGGCAGCATTTCGAACTGATTTATGTTGCAAACAAAATATTTTCATTTATTATTTTTAAGAAATAAAGTTTCTCAAAACTATTTTTGTGAATTGCAATAATGATTTAATTCTAACAAACATGGCTTCCTATGCTTTTTAAGTGAATATTAAGTTTTAAATTTTTTTTTTAATGATTGAAGTACTTTAAATTAAATTTTTTCTTCTAATTTCAATATACTGAATTTTGTTACGTATCACCCTTGCCTGCAGCGGTTGTAGTTTGGGCTATGAAAGTGGATGACGTAGTGTGGACGAAAAAGGATGTAGTTTGGGCTATGAAAGTGGACTGGTGCACTGAATAATTATAAAAGCCTCCCTTTTCTACGTTATAAATGTAGTGTGAAAGCCATTGATTTAGAAAGTAGCAGATATGCCTATCGATTACACAATCCCGTACAACACAATAAAAACCGCGCGATTGTGTGATGAATCCACATTTCGCCGTTTTTGCAATGCATCACGGGATACTGGTTCACAAAAATGCTTTTGCAGAAGAGTCACATCAATAAAAAATGCATTTTTAATATGCTTCCTTTATGAATATATACCTCATGTCTGCCAGAAATTATCAATACATATCCAGCTATAAACTTATGCTAGCAAAACTGGTAAAAAGTTTTAATTAGTTAGTAATAAATATATATTTTTTATTAGTCGAATTATCTCATAATGCCATCTGGTGGCGTATGGCATGCCATGTGCCAGGGCTTGCGAACTGCCTTATGGGATACTGGTTCACAAGTGGCTTCACTATCCTCCTAGGGGCAGATCTGCTACTTCCCACATCTATGGTGGAAGCTAAAAGTAAACTCACAAACCTGAATGTGCGTTTTTAAACTTTGTTTCATTGCGGCGATATGTGCATCACACCCAGGTCCCATGTTCTTTGTCCATTCAGCATTTCCTAGTTAAAACATGTAATTAAGTTATTTTGTTATGACAATGATAAAAATTATATAATAGGGTACTTGACTAAAAAAAATTTATTTGCTTAAAATGTTCTTATGCTAAAAATATTATACCTGTATTTTTTCTTTTTTTTTCAAATACCCCATAAAAAGGCAGAAAAATTAAAAAATTAGTGTGTAAAATCACTCCTGGAAACACTTTCTGGCTGTCATGTGGTATCTGTGATGTCACTATAAACTGTAAACAAACTTTGATACACCACATTGGAATTGATTTTAGGCAAATTTGAAATATACGCTTCCGTAAAACAGCCCTACATTTTTTCAATATTTATTATTTCAATCGTAATTAGATTAAATCAAGTTTAATCAGAAAACAAAAAACATCACGCCAGTTTGTTTATAATTCATAATGACATCAGCCAAACCGATGTGTTTTGTGATCACATGAAAAAAACGCCTTTTTAAAACAATTTTTTTTAATGATTTTAAGATTTATTTCTCAAAAATTATAAATGCATTCGTATTTTTTTTACTTTCAACTATAATCTAAATAACAACCACAACAGAGCTTAGTGGAAGAAGGTAAAAAATATACTTTACTTAAATGTTAAGAAAAGGAGGAATCTTGTTATCTTTATAAGACAGAATAACATGTTCATTAATACAAAAATTTCAACTTTTTCAAAAATGTCACTTGGCACGTTCTTCCACTAAGCTCTTCAATTATGATATAATAATACCATAAATTATATGATATTACAACAATGCACAATGCTAATTAGAAATCGACTCATGTTTTGAACTCCTACACCCGTTTGGGTTCAAATTTTGAAAAATTGATTTCTAAATGATGCTTCATTACAAAAGGAATGAGATTCTTAAGAGAGGTGATACATATAACCACCTGAATGTTGACCATCTTTAAGAGTCTTATTTAAAGAGAAAGAATAAGTTAATCATTTTAAAATAATTAACTATGTTTATTCATTATATATGAGAGTACACTTGAAGAACCACTTGATTTCATAGAAGGCTTTTCTTCATAGCCTCTTTGGGGATGATAGTAAAAAATAGCCTAAACTGGTGTAAAGAAACAGGTTACTCGCTTTGTTTAACTTTTGCGGAAACCTTGATTCACGCCACAGATCAGTAGACACAAGTAAGTTTGTACCGCAAATGAAGAACCAAAGGAAAAACCTGTTTCCTGTCGCCAATGTCCGCCAAGCAGACACATAAGGTAAGACTAAAAAAAATCAAGTGGTTCGTCCTGTGTACTATTCATATTAAAATACAAGAATCCGCTTTTTCCCATTGATTTTTCGAAATAGCCGCTGAAACTAAATGTAACTAATCTGCTGAGACAGCAGCACAAGGCACCAATTGGCATGAAGTTTAGCTTCTCCTACGATGATTAGAAATAATATTTTTTTTACTTGAATGTCATTATAAAACATATATCTTCTAGTTAACCCAATAAAAAAATTTAAAAAATCGGAGAAAAAAATGTAAATTGGCATGACTAATAAAAGTGTGATTTTTGCCCTTTTTCAATGGTTTTTGAAGTAAAAAAAAAACGGTATTTTTTTATTAAAAATTTGAAATTTAGGAGGTTTAACTAGAAGCCAATATTTGTTTCATGAAGAGAAATTGAGAAACAATTCTTTTTACAGCACTTGGACAAAGTTACCTGCTTCTACACTCCTTGCCAACCTAACTTGGGTAAAAACAAAGAGTAAAAAGGCAGAGGGAAAAGCGCGATTGGTCCGTTGGTAGGAAACTCTTGCAAGGCAATATTTACATACAAAATTATCTTAATACAATTTAACCGAAATACACTTTTCATTCGGATAAAATTGCCAAATTTTGTCAAACAATATTCAAATCTGTTAGACTTTAAACGAAATAAATAGTTTATGGAACTCTTTACATATGCGGAAGAAACTTCTCTATAGCATATTTCTATTTTCCCAACTTAGGTTGGCAAGGAGTGTACTGTATTATTAAAGGTTTTAATGAGGTTATCGCATCCGCTAGCAGTTGGTGATTGGTGTGACGTAATTTCTAAGTGAGGGAGTTTCTGCCATAGCGGGGCTTTAATACTCTAGCTGATGATTTTTGTGGAGAGATCGTTAAAATCTTTTGAATTACTCTCTGAGTTTTGTTGAATCAAAAACTACAGTGGTTCTACCTCTATCTAGTTACATTTAACTATATGTTCAATAAAGTTTACGTTATTAAAAATATCAGTAACTTTATTTCAACTGTGCTCACAGTTAACCAAATAAATTCAATAGCAAATAATTTTTTTAATGTAATACATAATTAATAAAATTACACACAAAAAACAATTTACTTGTCAACTAATAATGTAAAACTATAAAATAGCAAATTAAACTTACCCAGAGAATTCAAACTGTTAGGAACTGTTTTGTATTTGGAGTAATCCTATGAAAAAAAGCAAAAAAAATTTTAGGGGATAAATAATAATGTGGGTACAAGTAGGAATATAGATTAGCAAAGGAAGATAATATTGACAGAGTATTATAGTATTTAGTATTTTTAATACAGAGTAAAAGTACAGTAGAGTCCCGCTTATCCCAAAGGTACGGGACCAAAATTGAGCATCAAAAATAAAAACTACTGCATATTTTGAGAAAGAAATTCAACTTTGTAAGTACGTATTTATTTTTGTGTATTTATCCATGCAATATTCATTTCATATTTTAGCAAAATATACCGAGCCTTTCTGTTAAACCGATTTTTGGATAACCGGGATTCTTATAAACGGGACTCTACTGTAAATAAATCGATTCATAATGTCACTTTATTAAACCTCAACCAGCTTTATTCACCTCCCATGATTAAATTGGTCGAAATGTGAAAAAATAAGCTATCTATCAATTGAAGGGATAAGTTGAAAAATTCACATTCTCCAAAGGGCCCATTCCATAGTGACGTGTGTGACATTTGGAGTCACTTTTCAATGTTTTGCAATAAAAATACACTCTCCTATAATTGATGGGGAAAGCTTGTTAATATGGTTTTGTCATGCATAAGTGACAGGACATTTTAGTGCAAAAAGCATTCAGTTTTAGTTTTTTCTTTAAATAGGAAATGACTTTAAAGTCATGTGACGTGTGTGACCATTTTGTAAGGAAAATTTTCAGGTTGATCTGCAAATTAGACTTTTTCTGTGATTTATATTGATCTATAATATTTATTTTAATTTAAATGTGTAATAGATACTTCAAATAATTCCTATCAATCACTGTTTTATTATTTGAAGTCAGGCATATTTAATTAAAAAATAAAAATGCTTGTGACGTGTGTGACTTCAAATTGTGACGTGTGTGACACGTCCAAATAGTTGAAATTATTTATTATGAAACTTGGGTAATATTAAGAACTTATAAATTAATTGAGTAAAATAGGTAAAATAAGGTTTAAAAGCATATTTTTAAATAAGAATATTGTAATTTATAGTTCCTCAAAGTAAAATTGTCCACGTGAAGTAGCTGGAATTGGAGGATCAAGTTTTCCAATTATGTTACCAAATGTATAGTGGGCAATGTCAGTGTTTCTTGGCCATTTATAGTACTTTTCAGATGTAATCATACAGGAGACTTCATTTCAGGTTTGTTATGATTTTACCCAACCCGAATAAACTTTAAAAAAATTGAAAAAACACAAGTGTGCAATTGAACTTATTGCCTTTACTGAAAATTTATGAAGTTAAAACCTTTTATACAAACAAAGAAAAAATTATTTTCATATAATTTTCATTAATATTTTATTATTAATAATAATATACTTCTACTTTTCTGTACCTTTAATTTTTAGTCCTAAAGTTAGACTTAGTCCAAAACAATGCATTTTAAAATTTAAACGATTTATATAACAATTTAACACACTTTAATTAGTTTTTAATCATTCTAATTTAAATTACAACATTCTTGATTATCTCTATAACATTCGCTATACGTTCTGCTAGTTTTAAATTGTAATAAATAATTCATTTAATCATTCTAATTTAAATTACAACATTCTTGATTATCTCTATAACATTCGCTATACGTTCTGCTAGTTTTAAATTGTAATAAATAATTCAAACTTCCCTAAATAAACCACAACACCCTGAAAGCATCCAAAATACTGAAAAAAACACCATAAAACCCTGAAAAAAAACTTAAAACCCTTTTAAAAAAGCCTAAAACAATGAAAAAAATCCAAAAACCCATGTGGGTTGGGTTTTTCAGGAAAAACCTGTTTTTTTACATCCCTGAACTATTTTTGTAAGCTTTTTAAATTAAAAGTCACACACATCACAATTGTCACACACGTCACAATGTGACGTGTGTGACATTTTAAAATTTAATTTTAAAGTGTAAATATGTAACAAAATTAAAAGTCCTGATAGATTCAGTCATCTTGATGCACACTAATTTATAAACTAAGTTTTTTAGTTGATACTTACACGCATTAATATTTTATATAAACTTTTTGAAGTGAATGTGACGTGTGTGACAATCAAAAAATGTTTTTCTTTTCCCACTGGCAAATATATTAAAAAAAAACTTTTTTTAATTATAAACCATGTGTTTTATCTTTGAAACATTCCATAATATTATCTTTTAACTCCAGTTTTAATCATTTTAATATATTTATCATCGTAGTAAAGAAAAAATGGCGACTGTTCAAATCATATTAGAAATCGTGAAACAAAAAGTGTGATAAAATAGTAAATTTTAGAGTATTAATTAATTTTTTGATTTAAATCATTAGCAAATCTGAAAAATTCAACTTTTTTTACATTAAAATGAGCCATTATTTTTATCATTTTGTTAGTTTGAAATTTTACTCTCTTGGTATAGCAAATCATGGAATGGGCCAAAGTATAACTAAAATAAAGGGCATGTCACGTTCATCTGCGACTTTGTATAATTGAATTTACTATTGTCAATTAGACCCTATACCTTAGTTATGTACTTGTACTTAGACCATTCAATTGATAAACCTTTTCAACCCTTTCAGTCCCAGTGATGCCATTTGGCATCATCATTTTTCTGATGATAATTTTTAAAAAAATAATAGGGCTGACATTGATTGGGATTAATAAAAAATATTTTCTAATCGAAAAAAGTTTGAAGAATCGTATGATGTGCTTTTTGATATCATAAATGGCTATAGACGATCAGAAAATAATTTCTAAAATGATAATGCCAAATCATCATTGGAACTGAAAGGGTTAAACATTCAGTACAAACATTAGGGGCTACAATAACAGACATATTTTTCTGGTTATAAATTACAATGGAAAAAAATCTGATGATTCTTTTGAAAAGTCCTCCTTGTAAAAACCTTTGACATTTGCCCATGCAGTAGCATATGTAAGACATTGCACCACAACAGTTTTAAGAACTTAGGAAGGATTTTTAACTTGTTACAAATGGATTGCTACCTATAGAATCTTGTTATCATATGATGGCATTGTCTGCAGTAACACCGACCTTAAGTTTGCAGCAGAGAAATGTACTACACAGATTAAACTGCGTAAACAACACTCCTGGCGCCGAAATTTCGCCTGGTCCCATTGGTAGCTCCTTTGACCCTGATATTCGTGCGCCCTGTTACGTCAAAATCGAAGGAAAAAATAATTAAAATTACACTCTAACTGAAGCTAAACTAATAAAAGTAATAAATTTATGTCTTGAAATAACAAATAAAATTGTTTATTGAATGTGAAACGCCTTTTTTTATGCGATTCTTGCACTCGAAAATGAGAACTATTTACCCTTTTTTTTCATAGAACATTTGTATACTGCAAACTTAATGTCGGTTTAGATTTCGAGAGTTATTCAATTGTGGTTCATACTCTATTTCTAATAGTGAAATTAACAATTTTAAGGAGCAATTTAGAAGTACAGTATCACAAATTCAGGAGATAACAAACACAAATATACTTATTGTATACTCTCAATATAAATAATTAAGATAAAATAAAAGCCTTTTTAAAAATCTGGATCATTGACCACCAACTAAATAAACCTTGTGTATCAATTAAAATAAAAACTGGCAACGTTGAAACAAACTGTTACATCAAAATATTTGCAAAAAACCAACAATTAAAAAAAAGAAAATTTTAGACAGGCAAAACCTCAACAAAAAAAAAACCCTGGCTAATGCTTAGTTATACTGTGGAGAATGTAAACTTAGCAACTAGATCCTTCCTATTATAATCATTATTATAAGACGCCAGTGTCCAAGACCAAAATAAAATAAATGTCAATATTAAAAGGTGCATATAAGATATGAAGGGGTCGAGTTACAAAACTCACTTTCACTAAAATATAACTAAGTTATAAGGTACGACCTTGTTAATTGGAGACTTGGTAATTCATTGGAGATTGAATTTACAATCGTTAAAAATTGCAACTAAAACCAGCAGGACCCGATATCTTAGTCATACTTTGGATATACAATACAATACAATCAATGTTATTAGATGAAAGAGTCCAAGCCCATATTTGAACTTTAAAAGAAATAAGTGGTAGATTGGACAACCTCAATATTAAAAGACATGTATGAACTATGTGTCTAGTTACTAAGTTCACATTCACCAAAGTTTAATTTTGATATTAGGTCCAGTCTCTTTATCAGCAACTACATCCAATTAAATTACTTGACGAAATAAACTTAATGTTAAATAATTATATAAAATATAAAGGCATCTAGTTACAAAACTCACATTCTCAAAGCATTGCTAACATATGTATTGTCTGATTTGTTCATCGACGACTCATCCCAATCGAATTTACAATCATCAAAAGTAGACAATGAACACCCAATATCTGAGTCATACTTTAAAAAATGTGGGCTTTGAAACACGAATCTTCATCTATAATAATAAAAGAAAGAGTCTGTCTGTGTGTGTGTATGTCTGTGGATCGCAAAAGACCTACATAGACTGCCCTAAAAAATTAGAAATTTTTAATATAGATTCCTTTTAATACCTACGTGTGCACCTGAGGCTTAGTTTTTTCATATTTGATTGTGATTTTTAAATAATATAATTAGTTTTAAAAAAAACGTCAGCCACGTGGGATTGCAGGACCATAACAGGGCTTGAAAATACATGGACCAGGCCAAAACAGAGGCTTGACGTCATCCTCTTTTAGTTTGATTGATTGAGTTTGGTTGATATATGCGCTCGCCCTAAGGCTGCTTCATCCTCTATTAGAGTTTGCTTTTTTAAGTGTGCATGCACCAACATGGTTAGGTTAGGTTTTGAATTATCGTCGCAATAGAGCTACACGAGGGCTATTGGCGACGGGCGTCGTATTTTAGAACCTGACCCTAGGTGACTGAGCCAACATGAATTTAATTTTGTTTTGATTTTGAGTGTATTTTCACAAGTAAGCATGCCTCTAAAAGGAAGCGAAGTTAACGGGTTCCCAGGAAGGCAGGACCATACTGCTAGTATATTATAATCAATATTATAAGATGTCCGAGTCCAAGCCCATATTTGATCTTTTTGAGCTGGAAGTGATAGACGAAACGAACTCAATAACTTTATTACAGGATTTTTTACAGGATTCGAGTGCAAGGAGAAGCACTATGTGAAAGTTTCACAGCCTAAAGGTGTTCAAAATGGGGTGCCAAAAAAAAGAAAGTTGAAATAAATTAAGGTAGGCGAATACCCAAAATTCTAAAATTCTATTACTTTAATCTTTTCCAAATTTGGCATAGTGATTTCAAATATAATGAACAATGCTTTTTAGGAAATTTTTTTTATTTAAATATTATTGATTTATTTTAAACGGTGTTTTTCACCTAAAAAAAGAGGTTTGCACCAACACTTCTAGTATAAAAAGTTTTACATTATTTTACCTGAAATATTTTACAGATGCTATTTAAATATATATCTGTGCCATGAACCTCTAACATCCGGTATAAATATATAAGTTTTTTTTTAATGTCCCAGTGTAAGTTAATTGAAAAAAAAATCCTTTTTTTGTGTGGTTAATTTATAAAATTTTTCTTAATAACTTCTTTTCTTGTAATTTGTATGCAACTCTAGAGGGTCATTGCATGCATCAGTTCAAAACGAAGAATTTAACATGTAATTAATGTTTATAGGATGAAAATTCAATGTGGTAGACTTGCTAGCGTAAGCCTCCTTTTTTAGTGGAAAAACACCGTTTAAAATAAATAAATTACATTCAAATTTTAAAAAATGTCTAAATAGTATTATTCATTATATTTGAAATCAGTATGCGAAATTTGGAAAAGATTAAAGCAACAGTAAAAATTTTAGAATTTTGGGTATTCGCCTACCTTAAATTAACTAAGATTCAACACACTATATATATGTTATACCTTGTCTATCCAGAATGTGAGCCACGAAAGCATTTTCCACTCCCAACTCCACATGTGGTTTCCTTCGAAAAACCCCGTGTAAAGGAGTGCACGTTAAATATCCTTCAAAGTCCTAACGCTGCATACGATGTCGCCCTTAACGGTTGCGTTGGGTGCCTATTCAGGTGTTGGCTCGTCACCTGACTGTGGTTCTAAAATACGACGCCCGTCGCCAATAGCCCTCGTGTAGCTCTAGTGCGACGATAATTCAAAACCAAACCAATCCTTCGAAAAACGTGAGCATGTTTTTTTCCCTACTTGGGTTTGAACTGTTTGGATAGTTAACCTTACAACAGAACTTCAAATGCGTTAGGTTTAGAAAAGCGACGCTCCCCTGTTCCCTAGAAAAACAAAGCGAAGGGATGGGAGAAGAAAATGCTTTCGAGGCTCGCATTCTGGATCGACAAGGTATAGTTGTAAGTTTTGTTTTGGTAATTTTGAATACAATTTTTGTCCATGCACCATTGAAAGTTTTACCGACTGTGATCTTTTTACCCGTGTAGGAGACTCTTGCAGAAATTCTACGTCGGACACAGGAGATCCGATCTCGTGTTGGCTGAAGAGAGGAGAAAGTCTGGTTGGAGCTCCCAAGCACAGTTTTGCTTCTTTTCCTGCAAAACCAACATTGCATGTAACTTAACAGCATTAATGTATCCTTATACCTTAGACAGCTTTTTCTTTAATTTTTGAGATAGACTATTAAAACTTTGTGAGAAGATCAGGCACATAAAAACTAACATAAAAATACTTCACTGCAATAAAGAAATATTAATTAATAAATTAGCAATTAATGGGCCAAATTGTGTGCAACTTTACAACATTTCTAATTACTTGTTTGACATAACTTTTGCAGAAAAGAAAACAGTAAATATTCAGGCATGTAACCATATAAAATCTAAGCTCTAAGCAAAGTAGTTATTCCATTATGATAATTTGAAATGGCTAGCTTTAAAATATGATTTTTTTAAAGAAAATGTTAAGTCTGCAAAAAATTAAATATTTTTTACAATTGTTATAAAAAGTATGGTCACAAGCCCTGTTTCAAACTCTTAAAAAATATATTAGATTTTTTAAATAGAAGCATATTCATTTGATACAACTTGCTCGGAGTACAAGCTTATTATGAAAAAATTCATTCTTCAGAAAATAAGTTCAAGGTTTTCATTGTAAGATTGATGATAGTAAAATTGTCTTTAAAGGACTGCCTGCAAATTAAAAACTATTTACAGTACAAGAAATCTACTTGTACCATTTGAAAGATAAAAAATCGGATAATATTTCAATCCGAAAATATGACAACACATATTTCTATAATGTTTTCAGTTTTCTAAGGTATAAAGGCTAAGGTTTTCTAAGGAACAAAGGTTTTCAGTTTTCTAAGGAGCAAATTGATGGTATTTGAAAGTAAAATCATAAGAAGAATTTTTGGCGGTGCTAACAAAAATAACAGTTGGTGAGCCTTTTACAATTTTGAGACTTACAAAAAATTCTACAAGCAACCAGATATCATCCATATCATGAAAGCAAATCGTATTAGATGGATTAGATTATTATTAAAAGGGGGATAACAAAGATAAATTATATATATATATATATATATATATATATATATATATATATATATATATATATAATCATAAAGTGCATTTTAAGTTCCAACTATTTTTTACAGCAATAGATATTATTATGAATTGCATAGATAGCTCTAAAATAGGCAACAGCAAATAATTAAAATTAAATCAATCAATCATCAATTAAAATGTAACTTAAAGGGTTTCAATTGAAATATGTACATTTATACGATATTATATAATTTTAACCAATAAAATTGTGTCAAAAAATTTATTATTTATAGTTTTTATTCATTAAGCTTGCACGTACACTGCTGTAAATTAAAAAATTTACACCCAACTAATCACCTATTTCTGGTCTAATATAACAAAATGAAAATAACTTATTATTTAGATCAGGGGTTCCCAACCTTTTTGCACCTGCGTACCACTTGAATTTTTTAAAAAAATTCGCGTACCACAACACCTAAATATTTTAATAAACGTTTAATATTTACTCTTCTAAAAGTGTTCAAAGGTTTTTCGAGTAAAATTCCTGAAAAAACTTCGTATTCAATGGTTAGATATTTGTTTATTTATGACATGCTTATAATAAATGAGAAATTAAAAGATTAAAATGGTATTAAGTAACAGTTTTGTTTATTACCTGGATAAAAACATGCAAATAAAAATAGTGCAAACTCGGCAAAATCCGATCCAGAAGTTAATTAAAGATGTAATCTTTAATATAATATTAATGTTTAAAATAATGAGTAATATATTTGCGTGCTCACTGCATATGCTTACAGAAGCTATTTATCGCATCATGTTGCTCACATCACTCACGCGTATCACCTGAAATGATCCCGCGTACCACCAGTGGTACGCGTACCACCGGTTGGGAACCCCTGATTTAGATAAAAAATCATATCACTAAAATTGAATTGATTACAATGTGAAAAGATTACATAGATTATACACTTTTTTATTAATTAAAAATCGAGAAAATTATAGATGTAAATAGTTAAATAATAAATTAAGCCATTCTTTCCTTTAAAAAAAGTCATGTGATTCAATGCAATTTTTTAAAATAAATTTTAAAAGAAGAAGACATAAAAGGTAGATTTTGAATTAAGGGCAAAATTAAAAACTTCGCACACTTATTAAAATATACAAGCTCCTAAAAATATTGTCATGTTAATCAATGAAGGATTTTTCAAAAGCAAAAAAAAAAAATGAAATCAATTATTATATTAATTGATCCAAAATAAATTATTAGGATATGAAACAGATAACATGTATTGTAAACATGCACAATAATAATCTCAAACAAGGTATACCTATACAGGATTCAAGGTATATATTCAGGATTTGAGACCATTAGACTAAATCAAAACTAATAATATTGCTATGTCTATTCAAGCCTCTAATTCTCTTTCAAGGCAACAAAATTTCTACCCGTTTGGGGTTTTAAAGGCATCTAACTTCAGTGAAGAAAAAATAAGTTCTTTAGCATTAAGTATATAAACTACTAAGTACTTTAACTATCAGATCTTGAGCTCAATTGACTAAATCAAAATGAACTAAATTTGCAAACAAGCACTTTTAAGGTCCTTAAAACTACAGAATTTTCAGCCACTACTAATCTTCCTCCCTAGGAAAGCCTTGACGTATTGCCCATTAAAAAGTACTGTGGAAAGAAACCTCATGGGAGGGGACACAGAGATAAGAGGGCACTGAACTAAGCAATTGAGAACGTTATTTCTGTGGTACTTTAAATTCTAAAGAATTTATTACCACAGAAATAATGCAAATTTAGTTCAGAGTTTACTTTAAAAGCAACAAAATTTCTACCCATTAGGTTATTTGATCTGACTTTGGAAAAGGAAAATAAATTCTTTAGAATTTTATTTCAAAATTCAGGATTTGTCAGGATCAGTCAAAATCCAAACTAATAATATGGTTATTTCTATTCAAGGCAACTATTCAAGCCTCACACATTTTTTCAGACATTCTACCCATTAGGAGTTTTAAGACCCTCAGTGAAAAAAAAATTGAATTCCTTAGCATTAAGTACATAAAGTACAATGTACTTTAACCTTCAGAGTTTGAGCTCATTAGACTAAATCAAGATGAAGACAAATTACTGGTTTTTGAACGAAATATTTTAAGAAGAATTTTTGTAACGATAAAAGAAAACGAAGTTTGGGGAATAATGTATAATCATGAACTACAGTTTAAATTCAGGGAGCCAAACATAGGTCATTAAAGTATCTCAATTAAGATCACTCGGACATTTATATAGATATGCTGATGAAAATCTGTCTAAAAAATAGCATTCCAAAAACCAGTAGGAAACAGTAGTAAGAGCTAGGCCCCAGGCAAGGTGGATGGACAATATAGAAAAAAAATAACTTGAGAAGTTTAAGTGTGAATAATTGGATGTCATCAGCTTTAAAAGGTAAAGATAGTCCAAGCTTATTGAGACAGCCTTGGTCGGAAATTGCCAGTAGCGCTAAAGAACAAGAAGACTAAATCAAACCTATGAACAACATTTGCAAACAAGCACTTAAAACAAAGGAATTTTAAGAGCCCTGTTTACCGTTCTTCTTCCCTAGGAACACCTCCTCACGCTGCCCCTCAGAGGATCCTGCAGAAAGAAACCTCCTGCGAGGGGACACAGGGTCATGTGAGATAGACCTCTGCAGGGTTTTTTCCGAGTTCACTGTTGATTTGTGTTGCAGGTCTTTGGAGCAGTGAGTGTTCAGTGGGTCGTTGTTTACAGGAGTGGATTTCAAGGGAGTTGTGTTTTTCTGCTGTAGAATAAGAAATAATTTATTAGACATATGTTATATAAGTAATTTTAAGACATAGGAGACTCATTCTAAAACATTTTTTAAGACATAGAATATCATTTATCCGACTCATTTTGTATAGCAAGGCTTTGCCAAAAGACAATTAATAACTAGGGCTTTTTATTCTTTGAGAATCTTTATAATTCTTACAAAATAAGGAACTTTGCTTTTAGCTTCCACACTACGTTTATAACGTAAAAAGTGGAAGGTTTTATAATCGTTCAGTCCGTCTGTCTGTCACCCACTTTCACAGAACGAACCGCAAGTCCTACAAACAAGTGTGATACGTCATTTTGAAGCAAAAAATCAGTTTAGGCTACATTCCAAATTTCATTAAAAAATTTAAATTAGAAGTTTATTTAAAATTTAAATAACTAAAAAATTAATCTACATTGAAATAACGTGCAAATTCCATTTTTATTTAATATTTTAATTGTTGCCATGACATCAAACGTCCGAGGAACTTAATTTAAAAGAAAAAACAAAATTCTTGAAAAAATATTTATTTTTGTGATATAATTCAATTTGGATTGTTGTAATAGCACAATAAAGTTATTTTGAAGGTTCATTATATATGAATGAAGAAAGATGCATAAAAAAGTATGCAAAGTTTAGCTTTTATTTTTAAAGCAAGAAATTCACAAATTTATTTTTGGAAATGTAAACTTGTGGCTGCAAAAAGGTAGTTATTTATAAAATATATCATTATTCTTCGAACTTCAAAAAAATTAGCAAACGATAAATATTAATTATCAAATCTGCAGAAGAAGATTAAAGAAAACTATTAATTTTGACTTATAAAAGTTTGAATTAGAGCTAGCTTAAGGACTGCTTGGCGAATTTATTTCTGAGGTGCAGTGTGTTTCCTGTTGAGCGTAAATATGTTGTGTGGAAGCGGTGTAAGTGACAGATTCTGTAATAAGCCTACTTGTTTGCCTTTATGGTATGTAATGCAAGAGGTAGCATAGACTTCAAACTTGTTCTACATAGAATTATAATAAAAGCACATGTAAATGTGCATGATTAAAATTAAATGTGATAAGGGGAAATCATCAAGGGGAGATACCTTAATTTTTTTAAACTAAAATTTAGGGTACAAAATTTTAAACAATTGAATAAATAAAGATGTTTTGAAAATTTCATACATTCATTTGACCTTTCATATTAAGCAGTTAAAAATGCAAACATGAAGAATTTTGGTCCAATTTATTAAATAAAATTGTATTAAAATGGAATTTATTTTACTGTGTACTATTTCAGATTTTCAATTAACTCAAGCAAACCTCATTTAATTCTGCAAAAGACATGATTTTTCCACCTAACGATACAAAAGTAAATATAACTTTAAAAGAAAAGCTTATGGTGAATTTAATAAAGTGTATTTGAAATAAGTGTGAGTATTTTCCAGCTTTTTTAAAAAAAAATATTTTCCAGCTTTTTTAAAATTTCATAACAAAAACTATTATTGTATTTATAATTTTTTAATATCAGTTATAAATTTCAAACAATATATATTAAGCACCGATGAAACTGTCAATTAATTTACTTCCTTGTGTTTCTTATGTATTTAAGTATTTATATTTCATTTGTGGCTGGGTTTTTTAATGTAACTTTATAATAGATTCGTTAGTATTATGTAATGGTATTATTCTAATATTATTGTGTATATATTTTGCCAACCATTGTAAATGGGCCAAGGCCCAATGCAATAAATTTATTGTCTATCATCTTATCTATCAATAAGTGTGAGTTAAACTTAGTGAGAAAAAAATTGCAAGTTGATGATTCCAAATGGAAACATTGGGAGTTTACATTAATCTCAATAGAAGACAGAACCACAAGTGTTTTTATTTAGAAAATAGCTAACAAGCGTTTCACCTGATTTATGAAAAGTTCACTTCAGTTCCACATACTTAAAACACAATTTAATCTATTTCGGTTAAAATAATTACCAAATTTTTTTAACCCTTTCAGTCCCAATGACAATTTGGCATTAGTATTTTAGATTTTTTTTTCTTATCGTCTATAGCTATTTATGATATCAAAAACACGTCATTCGATTCTTTAAACTTTCCTTTAGAAAATATTTCTTTTATTAACCCCAATAGATGTCAACCCTATTATTTTTTTTAATTATGATCAGAAACATGATGATGCCAAATGGCATCACTGGGTCTGAAAGGGTTAATAATATGGTCCAATACCTTAAAATATATGACTCGAAGTGTTTTTAGGTAATATATATTTTTTTTATTTTGTTGTTTTCCATGTTTAAAAAATTTGGCATTATTTCAAAAACCCTATAAAAAAATTATGATTTTTTTCTTATGGGACTCTTTTTTTTTACCTAAAATAACCTTATTTTGTGTATATCAGATGTTTCTGTAGTGTAGTAAATTTTTGGGACTGAAAGGGTTAACAAGCCTCACTATGTACTCCACATGTGCCTGGGAAAGCAAGGCCATGATGTCCTGTCCGCCATCTTTGCCCACAGACTCGCTCGCTGAGGCGCACCTTTGGCGCCTTGGCGCTGCACACTGCTTCAGCACAATCCTGCAACACGTTTCAATTGGAATAACTTTTAATAATTACTATGACATTCATAATTTTTCAGCTAACGTATTTCAATTTTAGATTTCAAAGTGCGATTTGAAACTAATTATAAAAAATAGTAATGGAAAAATATTTTTTTTTTTTAAATTAGTTTTCAATTTATATTTAATTTCATTTATAATACTATGAAAACTATAATAACTATGAAATATATACTATAATTAATATAAAATTCATATTTATAACTTTTCAGCTAAGATTGTATTTCAATTTTAGATTTTAAAGTGTGATTTGAAGCTAATTAACAAAAATAGTTATGAAATAGATTTTTTTAAAATTAGTTTTCAATTAATATTTAATTTTATTGATAATATTTTATGTAAATATTTTTTAAATATTGCATCCAAAAGTTATTTTTGAATGTTGCATCCAAAGCCTTGTGCTAAAGGATGCTACTGCAATCCTCTTGCCTTCCAGGCTATGGCCTGGAGGCACACGACAACTACACAACAATAAAAGTTATTTATCTTATTTTATATCAAAAAAATTGATTTTTAGATTTTAAAGTTTGATTTGAAATGTCTTAAATCATAATATATGAAAGTTCATTTTTAAAAACATTTTTAATATTAGAAATTAGTTTTTATAATTTATTAACTAATTATGGATTTTGCTAACAATATGTAACATAATTGAAGAGTACACGGGAATAACCGATTGATATATTAGGCGGACACCTGCAATTGTCTGCTTGGAGGCAGAAAACCAGTTTCTCTCTTTCTTCTTCGCTTGGTCTAAGCGTTGGATCGCCAATCGCCTGAATCTTGGCAGCTAGGAGCCACAGAGCTAGTAGTTAATGTATTAGCATGGCATATCACGTGACCTACAACACTGACTTCATTGGGGCTCTTCTGGGAGCTCCTTGCGTGTCCCGTCGTTAGCATTGGAGGTCACGTGATCTTCCACTCTATTACTTTAACTATGATCTCTGTGGTATTAACTGGTTTCCTTACACAAGCTTAGGCGATCACTCGCTATCATCCCCAAAGTGGCCTGCTAAGGAAACTTCTCTGCAAAATCCATCGGTTTTTCCTGTGTACTCTTCAATTATTTTCAAATCACATCTAAACGTTATTTTTATTTTATTTAAAAAATTAATAGACTTTTATACAAATAAAATATGTTAAACTGTTTTTAACATTAAATACTACTATTAGCCAAATACAATTCAGAATACATAAGAACAAAATAGATATTCAAGTTCATTTTTGTAAATGAACTAATACCTTCCCAAAATTAAATGTATATTGATATTAATCTCTCTACAAAATGTATACAACTAAATTGCAAACTTCATACAATAATTAAAAGAAAATAGTTTGATTCTTGGCTTTCAACTGTATGCTAGTCAAAATGAATAATTATTTTCATTTGTTGAAAGAGGTTGTTAGTTATACAGGGTGTTTTGCACCTAGGACCCCTAAAAAAAGGGGCTTAGGGACCTAAAGTTTAAAAAAAAGGGACATAAGGGACCACTTAAAAAAATCGACAAGTGCTTAAGACATGTTGGAAATTAGCAAATTGTTTATTAAGGCAAAAACCCTTCGTTTCTTTTTAAACCAGAGTTTTTCTTTTTAAACCAGACTAAAAGAAACACAAGAAAAACAGAAGACGGTGTAAGAACATTATTAGTGTGCAGTCCTGCACAAAAGCTTAGGCACAGACACAATTCATGAAAAAAAACGTCAATGTTACTATTTTTCAGTAGTTTATATATATATATATATATATATATATATATATATATATATATATATATATATATATATATATATATATATATATATATATATATATATATATATATATATATATATATATATATATATATATATATATATATATATATATATATTCCTTAGGCAGCATGAAAAATAGGGAGAAATTTTTTGCCAACAAATATAAATAAATTTGACTTCCATTAACAAATTAAAAATGTCATAACTTTCCTTGCCACAAAAGTATAGGCTCAAGTTTCAGTTTTATGCAAATTCTTTACAAAAAGTGATTGCGTCAAAGGGGAGGGTTTTTAAGTTGCTTTAAAAGGTTGAAGGTAATTTTCAATGCTTAGAACCATTCTGAGGTCAACTGAATTTTTGAACGAAGAGCTTTTAAGGATATGGACATTAAAATTCAGAGGTAAACCTGTTTCTGATATTTCTACTGAATTAAAAACGAGGTATTTTATAGAGTGTTAGAATGTGGCGATCAACATCCACCAAAATCACGGTCTGGAAGACCTCGAATCACCAGGAAACGAGAAGGCAGACAAATAAGAAAATTGGCTTCGGACAAACATTGCTCTTCAAATCAAATTAAAAGCCTGATTGTGGCTCAATTTTCACGTAAACCTATCAGAAGGCGAGTCAATGAATCTAGATATACTTGATAAAATCCAAGCTGAAGCGCAAGCCTAACTTGCTTTCTCATCATAAAGATGCAAGACTGCAATGGATAGTTGTAAGACATGTGCTGTTGAGTCCATTGCAGTCTTGCATCTTTATGATGAGAAAGCAAGTTAGGCTTGCGCTTCAGCTTGGATTTTATCAAGTATATCTAGATTCATTGACTCGCCTTCTGATAGGTTTATGTGAAAATTGAGCCACAATCAGGCTTTTAATTTGATTTGAAGAGCAATGTTCGTCTGAAGTCAATTTTCTTATTTGTCTGTCTTCTCGTTTGCTGGTGATTCGAGGTCTTCCAGACCGCGATTTTGGTGGATGTTGATTGTCAAGTGCTAACACTCTATAAAATACCTCGTTTTGAGCGCTTTAATTGAGTAGAAATATCAGAAACAGATTAACCTCTGAATTTTAATATCCATATCCTTAAAATCTCTTTGTACGAAAATTCAGTTGACTTCAGAATGGTTCTAAGCATTGAAAATTACCTTCAACCTTTTAAAGCAACTTAAAAACCTTCCTCTTTGATGACCCAATCACTTCCTGTAAAGAATTTGCATAAAACTGAAACTTGTGCCTATACTATACTTTTGTGGCAAGGAAAGTTATGACATTTTTAATTTGTTGATGGAAGTCAAATTTATTTATATTTGTTGGCAAAAAATTTCATCCTATTATTTTACATGCTGCCTGAAGAATATATATTTAAAAAAAAAAAAAAACGAAAAATAGCAACATTGCCGATTTTTTCATGAAATGCGTCTGTGTCTAAATTTTTGTGCAGGACTGTATTAAACTATTTCTCATTGCATGGAAACTTATTGTCATGCTTAAGAATATGCCCAAACCCCATTTCTGAGTGACAAAGATGGTCGAAAAAAATGGCGCGCGCTTGTCACATGGTAATATTTTTTTTTTTTTTAAAGGGACTTAAGGTACCAAATGTGAAAAAAAGGGACTAAAAGGGACCAAAAATAAAAAAAGGGACTTTAAGGGACTAAGGGACCAACTCTAAACGCCCTGGTTATAGTATCTAGCACAAACCCACTTGCTTAAACTAATATCCTACTTTTGTATTTTCTTGGATATCCTCTGCAGATCTTTGCGCTCATAAAACCAGGAACCAATAATCTCACCTATGAAATAAATAAAACAGATTTAAAAACTCATGGAAGAAGGAATAATATGCCAATGGGAAGGGTTGGTCGAAATCTTTTGATAGCTTGATTATATGATCACAGCAACAGTGTGAAAAATTTACAATCGATGAAGTTTACTTTTTTGCTCAGTGGCTGGAAGGTTAAACATGTTCACCTTGTAAGCCCAAAATCGCGGGTTCGAGCCCCGGCTGAGTCGTCAATTTTTCTGGATGGGAAAATTCTGGGCACGCATGTCTTATGATTTTGTGGCATATAAAAGATCCCTGGAGGGCCTATTTGGCTTGGGTTCTCTCGGCAAATTAAATCTCGGCATACTTTAACATCCACAGAGAGCTCAGATTCATTGTAATCTGTGCATCAAAATTGGTAGCGAGAGTCGCCTAGAATGTGCCACAAAAAAAAATGGCTCCCAGTTCTGGGAAATGTGCTAGGTCTAAAATGGCTTGACTGCCAATGTTGCAGCCCCATTAGAGAAAAATAAAAGTTTACTGATTTTAAGGCAAGATGGTTGGAAACCTTAAATATAAAACCTTAATATATTGAATAAATCATGCTTTAGAAGGGAGGTGAGGAAACATTATTTTTACAATAGAGCCGTCAACGACTGGAATGCTTTGCCAGAACATGTTGTGTATTCGAAGTGAGTGGAAGATTTTAAGAAAAATCTCGATAGCTATTGGAAACTGGTAAGGAATTAGATATATTTTGGATCAACCTTGCTGGACCTCTGGCCTGTTGTTGGAAATTTTTTGTATTCGTATTAACCCTCTAATGCATAATGTTACCGTTTGGTAACAAGTAGCTTAATCCACCTTATTCTATTAAATTAGAGCTCCTCCTAGACAAATCTGTGTTTTTTTTTCATCTATTACATTTCATTTTAAAGTTTTAGTTACTAATGATCCTCATAGATGACAGTAGTGAAAGTGTATTCAAAATTAAAGAGTGAGGTTATTAACTTTTGTGAAATTACGTTTTTGGCAGCATTCAAAGAATAATAATATCAGTACTAAATACTAATAAATTGTTTTGAAAAATTATTCAGAGTTAAAAAGGGTTATTTTGAAATATTCTTAGTAGTTTTCTAGTCATTATTATCAAAATTGGAATTTTGTAGTTGGTTTTTGTCAAGTGGAAAATTTTTTAAAAATTGAAATTATATAATTTCTAATGCAGTTAAATTTTTTTTAGTATTTTTCCCATAATGTGTGAGTATTAAAGATACATATATATTTTTTTCGGATGAAAATAAAAATTCATGCATTAGAGGGTTAAAAAAAGTTCGCATTGATGATTTTTGAAAATCTATAGTCCGATAACTGAGACAAAATTGATTTTATTGGCCGCAAAATCGAAAACTTGATCGTATTTTGTGACCAGCGACCATGAATTTAGAACCCTGTATTAAGTTTTTTTGTTGAATGAATTCAAGGTTGATAAGTGTTGAGTTTAAGCGATAAGCTTACCTCCAGGTTGTTAAAAACCCAAGTTTTTTTTATGGCAAACCCAACCAACATTGTGTTTTTTTCCTATAATATAAAAACTGATAATTACATAAAATTGTTATATAAGTGTACATTTAATTTATAAATGTATTGTCTCGAACCAATCATTGTTTGTTTGCATAAATGTAAAATTACATAACCCAGAATATTGTAACTATAGAAATTTTAATTTTAAAAAATGACCAATTAAGGGGGTTCAATATGTTGTATATCGATAATGTTAAATCGGCCAATTGCAATGTACCTTTTCACAATAACTACTGATCAGATCATCTTACATTTTTCTGTGTGTGTTATACCAACCTTATATATTAATCTGAGGTTAAAAGTTTTTTCTTTATAACTGTTAGATTTTTTTTAAATAAAATAAGTTTTAAAGTACCCAAAAAATCATGAAATTTTTCTCTTTTTTGCCCCATAAAATTTTTTTCACTTTAGTTTTATTAAAATTTATAACCTCAGATTAATCTATACTATGTATTACATCATATAAAAAAAGTTTAAGAGAAAACATAGCTTAGTTTTTGAGAAAAGGTACATCGAAGTTCAAAAAATCAAGTTCTGAGAAAAACGCATTTAAAGTTTTTATTGTTAACCCATTTCCTTACGAAGCCATGACATTAAAATGGCTTTTAATGTCAAAAATATTTTTCCAATCGTCTTGATACTTTGTGACATTATTAATAAAGGTTGTAATAGTATTTTAAGACAATAATTTTTGTTTTGATTTTTTCACCGATTTTTGGGTATTGAACCCCCTTAAATTCAATTGCTACATAATTAGCATAAATTTAAATTTATTAATGTATTTTCAAAATTGAAGTACCAAAATTTAAAAGCAAATTTATAAACCATTAAAAAAATATTTTTTATTTTATTTTTGTTTGCACAAAAAGTTTTAACTTTTTTTTTAAAACCAAAGTAAAATCATAAGTCATAAGAGTCAAGTTCAATCTTAACACACATGATTACCTCTGTTATTCTTGTACAACAGATAAGGCTCTTGCAACTGGAATTGCATATCACTTGTGATTGACTCAACGAAGTTTCTGGTGTTCATTCGATTGACTATGATGAACCCATGACACGGGAATATGGATCTATTTAAAAGTAAAATACTCAAGTAATAAAAAATATGCTATTAAAATTTACTCATGAGAAAACTTTTTTTTTATTTAGTAGAAAACCATTATTTTATCGCTAATTGAGACAATTTTTACACAAAGTATTTTTTCCATCATATTATAAATCAAATGAGAAATTAATTTTATAAAAAATATATTTTGACGACACAACCTAACAGGTTTTCACCCAATTACAAGAATTGAGAGAGGTACAAGTAGTTATACGAATAAAGCTTGTTACAGAAAGCCATCATGATTTTACAAAATTTATCCTATGCAACACTAAAATTTCTTACTGGCAAAAGTATGATATGATGGCCAGTCTCGTTTTGGCCATTTGTGTTATGTTGCCAAGCAAAGAAATTCCTAAATCTGGTAAACATTCCACTTCATATTTCATGCAACTTGATACTCCTTGAAAACCTATGTTGGGTAAATAGAAATATGCTATGGAGAAGATCCTTCGGCTCATGTAAAGTGTTCAATAAATTATTCATGAATCCATCCAGAAAACATGTTTAAAACATTAATTTCGTTTAGGGTCTAACCGATTTGAATATTGTTTGAGAAAATTAGGCAATTTTATCAGAATGAAAAGTGTATTTTGGTTAAATTGTATTCAGATCACTTTGTATGTAAATATTACCTAAGAGTTTCCAACTAATGGACCAATCGAGCTTTGGCACGGAGTGCAGCAGCCCTACGTTAACCCTTCACTGCACGATTTTGTTTTCAGCATAAAAACTGGGATTTAATATCGTCAATTGGCCAGATTACATGGAAAATAATCTCTGCTTATTCTTTGCTGCTTTTTTTTTAATGATACACTGGTTTAAGGGGATTACACAGATATACTAACCTTTTTTTTTTTACAAAAATCACTCAATGCATATTAAATAGGCTAATTAGGACTAACTAACCCAGTCATTCAACAAATAAAAAAAAGGTTATATAAGTTTATGAGCCTATTTTTTGGGGTACGTTATATTAATAGAATTTTTAATTGATTCCTTACTTGTAGAAATGTTATGATATTTTTAAATTGTATGAAATATTGCAAGAAAAGTAAAACCATTTCTTTATACATCTAAAACTTTGTTTTTATATGTCTAAATGTAGTTGTGCCACACATGGCACACAGTGCAGTGAAGGATTAAATATTCAAACTCTCCAGCCGACCCGGCAGCACAATGGTTAGGGAGCTAGCCTTTGCGAATTCTTGGACCGGGTTCAAATCCCAGTAAGGCATGGATGTTTGTATTTCTCAATAAATGTTATTTGTCTATGTGTTTGTGTCCCCCTTTCTTTTTTGTGTCTCCTGTGACTGTGTCACTTCTAGCGAGTAGGGTAATGGGCTATAAAGACTATGCTTCTCCCTTCCACAGGGCGCATTCACTGTCATTTTTTGCAATCTTTTCAAAAGTTGCCAATGAACATACTACTGGCCATTATATCAAAACTATACCATCTTACCTACGATACAAGAATAAACTGCCTTCCACATCGGTTCCATCCTGGAAAAAAAATCGAAACTTTATTCCACATTTTAATTTTGCACTTTAAAAAAGTCGCCTATCTTGGCTAAGCATAAAAAAAAAACTCCCTAGATTAGTGTACCTGGTTATCTTATGAAGTTGGTGGGTGATAAAAGATATTCTTTTATTTGTTACTTTAGCTAAAAGGTTGATGTGCAATATGTATTCTCAATTATCTTACCATAATAGAGTAAAATCCTAGCCACTGGGTCAGTGCTAAAATGCGAAATTCGGCGACTTATTAAAGGGCTATAAATATTTTTGCTGGCAACATTGTGTCCTAAGGGGGAATGGGCGCGCTGTACTGGGGGTCTCCAAACTCAAGTGCCTCAATGTTAATCCAAAGGGAAAAAAACTATTTTTTTTGCCACATTTCTCCGGCTGTATTGAATATTTTTACTAGCAGATTTTTTTATGTGATAAATGTAGCTGACTTACAGGTCAAGACACTCCCACTTTTGGAAATTAGTACGAATATTTTTTTTAATATTCAATAAATTGTTTTACACAAAATATTCGAAGCAATTTAAAAAAAGTGGGATTATAGAGACCTGTAAGTTATAGACATTTATCATTAAAAAAAAAGTTTGTAAAAATATTCAATACAGCCGGAGAAATGCGGCAAAGAAAATAATTTTTTCTCATTGGATTAACATTGAGGCACTAGAGTTTGGAGACCCCCGTTCAAACGCGCCCATTCCCCCTTAAACCAAAGAAGAAGCTGTAAAACTACTTTCACATTCAGCCACTTATCAAGTCATGTTAAGGGTAACAAAAAAATCATAATAAATACAGAGTTCGGAAATAGTCCAGTTTTTGTGTTATAGTCCATCTAAGTCCCAAAAAAAAGGTGAAAATATAAATAAATATGGGTTTAATTAAAAAAATATTAATATTGTTTGTTAAACAAGTTAAAATGACCTTAAATTTAATATTAGTCCGACTTTCAATTTATACTTGATTACTCAGGAAAATAGTAATTATTTACTACTTATTTAGGTACTTATTATTAGTCGTCTTATTAATTTATGCCATTGCTTAAAATTTGGGGAGGAGGAGGGTATTTAACCTAAAAACCATACCAGGATTTGGCAACTTTTCAAAATGAAATTCCAAGTCGAAATGAAAACAAACCACCGGCACTTGCTAAGATGGTTGCCATCTCAAAATGACCAAAAATACTCCCTTATTTCAAAGCGGCTGACTGAAAAAAAAATGTACTTTCAGGAGTGGCTTGCAAAATTGCAGACCAGCTTAATAAAAAACGTTGAACTTTAAAATGCTACAGTGATTTAAAGAAAGCAAATAATTAATTGCAAAGCATATAATTAATAAAATATTGGTCTAAAAAACCTCAGAATAAATTATGTGGGTACTGCTAGCGTATTACAGCCCATCTTGATTTGGCAACTTTCCTTTTGTAGCTAAGTAGCGAAAACATACTAAAATTGTTAAACATTCCAGTTCAACTCAGTAGATGTTTACATCAATCTTGTTGCGATAGCAACCCTGTGTTTACTTTTTCATGAATGCCAAAGTCGCAAAATAGCAATCCAGCCATAACACACTCACTAGCTGTTTTGCATTATATGCATTTGAGATTTAAATGGATTAAGAATGCAATTGCTAATTTCAAAATGTCCAGGAAGCCATAATACCAATTTGTCGGGGTTAATAGATTTGGCATAAAATTTCCAGACACGCTTCTTTAGGTTAACCACAGGGGGGGTTTACATGCAAAGTTATTGTAAAGGTAAGGGTGGGGGGTCAACCGAAAGAATCGTGCACCTTAATTTTACGCCAAATCTGTTAAAATGACAAGTTGGTATAATGACAACCTTTGGTGAAATTAGCAATTGCATTGTCATTTTCTAAATGTTAATCCATACTTTTTTGTTGTGTTCAGTCAGGAATTTTGAAATTATGTAATATTTGTGGTAATTTCAAGATGGAACTATTTCGGCAAGTGCCGGGTTTTATTGTCATTTCGACTTGGCGAGATTTTTTAAAATTCACCAAATCAGGCCACGATTCTTTCGGTTAACCTGGTTGGATTTAGGAGGGAAAGGCCGGATATTTGGTTTTGAAAATCTTGTTGCATTACAATAGTCCAAAGATCCGAAGTCAAGTAGGAGAATGTTACCTACTTTTAAAATCATTAACTTGGACAGATCATATAAACGGTAGAAAATTACTGCATGGTAACCATTGGCGAACTTTCCGAAATCGCGCCAAAAGTCAGTATTCTGGCGACTTTCCAGAACAGAAACCCAACCGAAATGAGCAAATATCGGTCAGATTGGGTTGCCGGAGTACGTCATTGTTGCGAAGTCAAGGACTTTGAATCATCAGTCGAAGTCAGACAGGTTGCCACAAAAAATATCATTTATCGCCAAATCAAAAAAAAAAACACGCCAATGGTTACCGTACAGTAAATCTGATCCCAAAAAAACTAGTGAACCACCAACATACCCATTTTTCCAATTTGCTGTCATACTTGTAGATAGCAACTTGAGAAGCATTGTCAACAATTTCAACGATGTTCGAGTCCATACGCTGAAGAGTTTTCAAATTAATGTCAGTTTCGGCATCAGTAGTCATATTAGTTTCTCAACAAAAAGAAATATTGTCGACGAATGTGGTGTTGTTACAATAAGTTATTTTTAAAAAAAAAGCATTTACAAAAATATTTATGTTTTAATGATTTTTAATGCAAAGGGGAACAAGAAGAATTATGATACGCGACTGCATGTGTTTTCGCGTATTATTTAATGTTTCAACACAGCCAAAATAAATGCGTAGTTTTTACATCTTTCAAGAAATGATAACTGTGCTTTTTTTTTAATTCCTAAACTTTTTTCGGACTATTATTTGTATTTAGCAAGTTTTAAGTCATGAAATTTAAGATTTAAAAGTTAAATATCATTTTGATTAGTCAGGCTTATCGAGCTTTTACTATAATTATCTAATTAATTTAGATTTTGACAATTTAGTGCATATTGTTTGGGGACGTACATAAATTACGTCCGCTCATAGGGGGAGGGAGGGGTATGCGACAGCGTGACGGATCGTGACAAGGAGGGGGGAGGGGTAATTGCTTGCGGGACGTAACGATTCAAAATTTCCAAGTTTTCAAGGAAAATCTGTTTTACATTAGAACGTTTTTTTAGAAAGAAATCTGAAATCTTTATTTTCATCATAAGATCAACATAAAAAGCACTTAAACACACACACACACAAAGAGAAATATTAAAATCAACTTTTTTTGAAAAAAAAAGGGGGGGTTGCGACAAACGTGACGTAACTTTAAGGGGAGGGGTTCGACCAAACGTGACGCAGCGTGACATAGGGGGAAGGAGGGGTCAAAAAAGTCAAAATTTATCGTGACGTATTTATGTACGTCCCCTTTCCATATGGCAACAAGTAACATATAATCACGATCGAGCGAATCGTTTATTTGTATAAAAAATAACTTTGTTTTAAGGGAGTTGCTTTCATTGATTGTGTTGAACGCATGTTTTTTGACAAAACTCCAAATTTAGTCACATAATTTTAAATCAGCGCCATCTGAACGCCGAACTAAAGGGTTAAGTTCTTTTTATTGCACTAACGGCGTTTTACTGAAAGGTATAAAAACGTAAGGACATTGTATTATGATTTGTATAAAATTACAAGTTATATGACGTTATCTTTAGAAAAAATCCCAGGCAAATATTAGCTTAATTTCTGTTTAGCTAAATACGGAACTGTTGAGCGATAATAACTACACTAGGCGCGTTAACATGAGCCATCGAATCCATGGATTGAAGAGCAAACTCAGCAAATTTTCCCACTTGGAGATTTTCTCCCAGACTGAACCGAATTTGCAGGGTTCATTGGTGGGATTCGCAAACCCTCCAATGAAGGCGGTTTTGATGTTTCATGCCATGGATTAGGTCACAGAATATCATTTGGGTAAGAAATCCCGTTCGACTTCTTTTTCCCCTAATGGGGATTTTGACATCCCATGGATTCGATGGCTCATGTAAACGCACCTATTTAGGTGTTTAAAATACTGCCCATTTTTAAACGATTAACAGCAGTTACTACAACCAGAGAGAAAATCCTACCAACACGTAACCCCAGAAGAGACATGAAGATTGGTCAAGATCATTTTTATATGGATCATTTTAAATTACCATTCATCCGAAAAACGCGGTAACCCATAACCACGTGAAAGTTCTCTCGCCCATACGACATCGATTAAAAAGACCTTTAAAATATCCCTCAAAGCGGCAATACCACCATTGATGGTTTTTTTTTTAAATATGATGCATTGTAACATTTTCTCGTATTACAATTTTATGCCTTCGAAAAAAAAACAATTGACACAAATGCAATTTTTACGCAATGCCGCCAGGTGTCAGAATTTATTACAGTGTTTGACACATACATAAAAATGTTCGTGTGTTTTAAATGAGTGCGCATGAGTAATTGATATTAATGTTTCTAATTTTGAATATTAGCACAGGGGAAAAAATCTAGAAGAAATGCATATTTCTTCGCGAAACACATTTAGATAATTAGAACAAATTTTGAGCAGCTAAAAAATTTATGACATCACATTCAAATAAAGGAACTCCTACTTCCAAGTTACCAAAAGAGCTCCTGTGCAATAAAATAGATGAAATTAATTTTATTGTAAAAAGATTTGTTTCATTTTTCACGAGGCTCATACCGAAATCCCAATCTCGTAATTATTACGTTACAATGTAATATAAATCTGTTTTCATCTTTTCATAGTTGAAAATGGTAAATGGTAGATTACCATTTCCAACTTTTACATACTACCTACCAATAGGTTATGGGACCAGGCCTGAGGTGATTTTTATTAAAATTATTTATTGTTTATAACTTTTAAAACCAACTTACTGGTAATGTTAAAAATAACATTCAACATTACGCAAAAACTAACGCCTGTATTCACCGAAATCCCAAATTTCGTCTTTTTTTTTTTAGGAAAATTGCATAGGAATTTTTTATTTCACATGAATATTTTTGTAATAGAAACTAAATTCAAAATGACTTATAGAATCATAAAAATAAACGAGGATGTGAAGGTCAGCTCACTATGAAAGAATTTAAATTAAAAAAAAAATTATTATCGTGGAATTGGTGTTGTGAGAAAAGGGGGTGGGGGGCGTTAATGATATTTTTAGAAAGGGTAGCTTCTCCCCAAATCCTAATCACGGAAAAGTATCAAGGCGTTTTACGAATACATGGTAGTATTGGGTGAGTTTGGTTAGAAATAATGTGTCACACTAAAACTACACGCGAGTTTAATATAAATATTTCAGATGGCTAATAGAGACAGTGGGCTTAAGCATACAGCAATGCATATGCATTTTATCAATGTCATCACACAGAACGAAGCAATTCTAAATTTTCCTTTCGCACCCCATCGCATAACAATAGGGCGCCTAACTATTAACAAGTCTGTCCGTCCGCCCACTTGTGTGGAAGCGGTTGTACGATATCAAGTAATTTCAAATTTTATAAATTCTTTATCATTTTTACTAAACTGGTGCGTGTTTCATGAATTATTGCTGTATCTCAACAAAAAAAAAATTGCCAATTTGCAAAGAAATAAAATAAAGGTTTCCTTTTTCTAAATGCATCATATAAAGTTAATAACTATAACGCCCTTTGTTATAATGAGAGAATCCTTTGGAGGAGCAAAAGTTCTACGAAAAATTCTTCAAAAGTCTCTGAAGAATTTGATATGGCAGACCGGTATCTGTTTACTAGTCTGTAGGTAACGTTTACTCGAAAACACCTCCGGGCAAGAATTTGTTTTGAATAGAGCCCTTGCATCAAAGTAAAAGTAAATCATGTCAAACCGTCACTAGATGTCGCGTTGTATTTGCCCCTTAAAAAACTTACACTAGCACCAAACTTAAAAATTTGAAGAGAGTTAATATATTGCACTTTCCAATTATGTTTTAATAATAGTTGGTTGTTGCTGTCGACCCGTTTTTTGTAAAATTAAGTTTAACAATTGCATTAATAATAAACAGAATTGGTTTGTGACAGCCAAGATGCACCTATTATAACTCGTCTGAATCAGACAAGTTTTCGGCTATTTGGGTTCAGGATACTGCATTTTATATTTACGTTTCAATAATAATTTGTTGTTCAATAAAAATTTTCTACCAGTTTTTTAAAATATTAAGTTTAATAACTGTATATATAGTTAACAATGCCTTCAGCAGGTGGGGTGATTTCAGTGGTCACCTAAATTGGTGTGTGACCGCCAAAAAGGCGGCGATTTTAAACTTGTCCGAACCCAACTGGTTTTCGGCAATTCGCAACACCAGAGTGTGCGCGACTCAATTATGAATGGGGGAAACCTAAATAAGAAATAAAAACTACAAAAAAATGTAACAAACCAACGGAGACCATTGAAAGAGCCTTTTACTAAGTGCGCAAGTTTAACGTTTCACAAAAACGAATCGGTGAAGTCTGAAAATATTACGGTGCAAATGCAAAGTTGTTTGTTGCTAGTTATTTAAACAGCATTTCAGTCGTATTTAAATAATATTTGACGGCCATAACTTTTTGATGTCTAGACCCCACTTTCACCCGCTCGCAATTTAGGACAATTTCTGCAGGAGTGTTCCAGGTGAAATTGTCCAACCTTAGCGAAGAAGCACTTCTGAGTTAGATGTCATAAACTTCCCTAGGTAAGTAACGAGTCAGTGGATAAATCCATAGTGTACAATTAATATTATAGACACGACTTCCCTTTGAAAGGAAAGACGTTTTTTCAACTGTATTCGTAACGTTTTTCAAATTGTAAATTTTTCCTCAATTTTATACATATTTGATTTTTTATATATAAGTGGTGTCAACTAATTTCTTTTCAACCTGCATTTTTTAATAATTTTTTTAATATTGTTTAATAAGGTTAAGTATTGATTCTTCATGTTTAGTTCGAGTTGTGTACTATTCTGAAGAACGTGGGTATCTATTAGCAATTTATGATAATTTCTGTAGTAGTTTTCAAGGTGAAATTGTCTAAATTTAGCAGCGGAGCACTTCTGAGTTGGAAATCATTAATTTCCCTAGGTAATTTAATGATGAACAAATCAACACAATTAATATTGATTATAGACACGTCTTCCCTTTCAAGGAAAGACGTTTTTTACAACTACAACTGTAACCGTAACGTTTTTCATGTAACAAATGCTATCTCATATTATACATATTTGATTTTTTATATATAAGTGGTGTTAACTAGTTTCTTTACAACCTGCATTTTTTTTTTAAAAAAATTTAAAATTGTTTAATAAGATTAAGTATTGATTCTTCATGTTTAGTTCGAGTTGTCAACAAATACTGTTAATATACTGTTGTCTACTGTTCTGAAGAATGTGGGTATCTTCAGTTTTCACCGAAACATGTACAATGAACATTTCCGAATATTATACTTTTTCCGCCAACAACTTGAATCTCACGTTTAATATGCCTTGCGCATAGTTGAAGATATTTTTTGAATACGAAGTTAATTTTATTTGAAAAAAAATTCCCTCTCCAGAATAAAATAGGTGTAAATTGGTTTTAAATGGAAATGCAATAAGCTACCGAACATCGGAACAAAATTGCTGTTGAAGAAAAAAAAAGTGTACTAGCTGATTTCCAGATCATTGAGCGGGGCTGCGGAGCCCAGTCGGTTAGGCGCTCTCAAAACATGCGGAAGGTCCCAGGTTCGGATCCGGGCATCGCCCAAATAACTGCCAACCTATAAACGGCCCGTGCAGCCAAAAATGTCCGACAAATAATACTCCCGTGTAAGGGAGTGCACGTTAAATATCCTTCAAAGTCCTAACGCTGCGTACGATGTTGCCCTTCACGGTGGCGTTGGGTGCCTATTTAGGTGTTGACTCGTCACTTGACTGTGGTACTAAAATACGACGCCCGTCGCCAATAGCTTTCGTGTGGCTCAAGTGCGACGATTATTCAAAACCTAACCTAACCAGATACGTGAGCGACAAAAAAAATTTGCATGATAATCCGGACTTTTAATTACTATTAAAGAGACGTTTTCAAAAAAAAAAAAAAAAAGGAATAGATTTTGCTTGAATTAGCATCACACTAGATAGCTAATGCGGTGACGGGATTCGTGTCTTAGTAACACGGTCAAGTGACGACGTGAAAGAGTGGACTTCAATATAACTCAACAGTTATACTCCTACTTTTTGGTTCAATGACATATTTCGAAATATAACGACTTTTCTTTGAACTTAATAATAATTTCTGGCAAACGTATACACTTATCGAAAAGAAGGGATACAAAAACTGCATTTCCAATAGTATTGACTGTTTAATCGTACAAAAAGGTAGATGTTTGTAAAAGGTGATTTTCGAAATGCCGAAAAACTTAATATATTCGCAAGCCACTTGAATGAGCCAGAATCATTGCAGGTCTCCAAACTGTGTTAATCTTTTCTGTAGTGTTGGAACAAATCTGGCCAACTTCGCTAGTTTTTAATTTTTGAATCCAGTATCAGCAAAGGGCAAGTCTAATTTTTGTTTTGCCTATATTATCTACTTTTTGCTGTAACATATCAAATCAGCGCCATCTGAATTTGTCGTTAACAGATTTTTTTAATGCTTATTTACTACATATTTGGTAAAGCTATAATAAAAATTATTTACCTTTTTACCAGTTTTTGTAAATAAACAAAGAAAATATGAATATAAAATTTCATTTTACACTTACAATGAGTTGCTTCTGATAATAAAAAGCGTTGCGTCAAGGAATATCCGTGCCGTAACGCGGTGTCTTGTAAGGGGGAATGAGTCCGGTAGACCATGCGTTTCCAAACCAAAGTGCTTCAGTGTGACACAATTGGGGGCCAAAATCATATCTTCACACACATAGTTTTTTAAAATGTTAGTTTTGGAGTGGTTTTGGTTGAAATAACGTTACACGGGAGGGCTACATGTGACGACATGACATGAAACCAAGGTGGGGAAACGTGGCCGACATACGTGCTGGTACCCAACGCTACTCTAGAGACATTGTACACGACGCGGTAGTAAGGAAGGAGAAACAAAGTCTATCTACCATTTGACAAATTTTTACTATGATTTTTCTACACAAGTTAATTTACTATCCATCCCAGTTCTTTGTCACTGGCCCTGCCCGTCGGAAGGTCTCTCAAACCTCCCGCCCGGATAAAAGTAGCGTCCCCCAGTGGCCAGAGAGTCGCGGGTGGATTAACTCAAGGCAGAGCCTCAAACGAGGTAGGTTTAGAGAAGTGTCGCTCACTTCGTTTCTTTGAAATCCACACGAGTTGGTCGGGGAAGCCAAGCTGCCGTGGTAATCCTACATACTATGGGCAAACCCCAACCAGTCAATAACCAACTGCCCTATCAGATACATCACCGATCCCAATACCCATTAAGATAGGACATCAATAAGCTACACTCTTAAAACAAAAGAGTGAAATCCTCTCCAGTTGGAGAATTGCATTTTCGACACCGTAAAGGCATGCATATTTACTCAGCCTGAGTTAAAATCACTCGTTTGGAGTGATCCGGTCGGAGGTTTTAACACACAAAGGATCCACTCCAAAAGGAGAAGTGCATTTTCCAGTCTGGAGGAGTGAAATCCACTCAGACTGAGTTAAATTAGGAGTGTTTGTTTTAAGAGTGTAATTATCAGCTCTACTGAATACTTGAAAATTTTTATTAAAAAAATTCATGCCCTTTTTTTGGCATATATTAGGCTAAAAAAATACATGTCTCTCTAAAACTTTTACATGCTCAGACATTTTATTCAAATACTAGGGGGCAAAGTCCCCTGCTCGCTACCGCTCGCCAACCCCCGAGAATTGCTACACAATTCCGCCTTGCTTGCTTCGCAAACAAACATGCAAGACTAATATGAGGATGCTGTCAATGCAGGAATGCTCATCTATATCTGCATTATCCTCATCTATATCTGCACCACAGACAATATCTACATTCAATGCACTATATTTTAATAAATAAATAAAATGTCCTTAATTAAATTTATCTATACTAATCAACAAATTCATTTAGCGTAGCTTCTAGAATTTCTTTCACGTTGGAGACTTCTTTGGCTATCGCTACAACCTTGCAGATTCTGTTGAGCGAAAGAATTTCTATTCTCCATCATTAGATATATCTATTAGGCCGCCGATGCGACATTATGCAAAGCAAAATAACAGTTACTTGTGAAATGTAAATGTACTTTATTCTTTCGTAGTTAGGAATATCTATGATATAATGGCCGGTCTCATTTTGGAGTTTTAAATTTCGTTGCCAAACAGCGAAAATGCACAAATATGCTAAACATTCCACTTCATATTTCATACAACTCGATAAAAAAAAAATCTTCATTACATTTTCAATTTCACAAAAAGTCTACAATCACTAAGCTTTCAATTACATTATAGCTGTACCATTATTTACTCAAAATACCAATTATTATTAAGTACAGTAAATCCTTCGTTACACCGCTCTTGGAATGTAATAAATGGAATTACGTCTCAAAACTCAAAACATTTAAAAAGTTCGAATGCGCTGTTGCCGCACCAGTAAACAGAAATTACTCATCATCAGAGAAAAATGATTTGATTGGTCAATGCGAAGACGTCAAACTCTCAAGCTTACTTTCTGCGTTTATGATTGGCTGAAGCAGCGTAATTCACGTGGCTTTCAAGCGTCTGACAATTACAATTTTATATTATATAGAGATGTATTATAAATTTTAAAAAATAAGGTTATCATGAATATAGTACTGTTGTTGGCCGACAATTTTTTGTATTTGGGAATATCGAGCAATTTTCTTAACATTTTTTAACATTCTTAATATTTTTCTTAATTTTCACATTTTAAAGTTTTCAATTTGTTCTTAAAATGCAAAAACACACACTACACAAAATCTTTTAGCCGACTTTAACATGGCTCTCGAATCAGGTCCGCATTCGCTCTCTTTTCTTCATAAACGTGTCTCCTTCGAAGTGCGAGGAAGAACAACAGTACTACATAGTAACCATATTGTATGTATTTTTCGTATCGCTTCAAATATCTGATCAGACAACCATAGATTTAGAAAGTAGCAGATCTGCCCCTAGGGGGAGAGGTGAAGCCACTTATGAACCAGTAACCCATAAGGCATTTCGCAAGCCCTAGCACATGGCATGCCATACGCCACCAGATGGCACCGTGAGATAATTCGACTAATAAAAAAATATATATTTAATATTAACTAATTAAAACTTTTTACCAATTTTGCTAGCATAAGTTTATCGCTTGATATGTATTGATAATTTCTGGCAGACATGAGGTAAATATTCATAAAAGAAGTATTAAAAATGCAGTTTTTATTGCATGTAACTCTTCGGCAAAAGCATATTTTGTGAACCAGTATCTCGTGATGCATTGCAAAAACGTCGAAATGTGGATTCATCACACATTCGCGCAGTTTTTATTGCGTTGTACGGGATTGAGCAATCGATGGGCATATCTGCTACTTTTTAAATCTATGACCAAAAACCACCTTAAGTTTGCAGCATGAAAATGTTTTACACGGAGGAATCACGCGCAAACAAACGGTATTCTGCCCTTCTGATTGGTCGCTCCTACGCGATAACGTCCGTCCTGATATTTGTTCACTCTGTTGCGTCAAAATCGATGAAAAAATAATTAATATTACACTTTAACTTAAGCAAAAACAAATAAAAATATTTCTTGAAATAACGAATAAAGTTATGTATTGAATGTGAAAAACTTTTTTTATTCGATTCTCGCTCTCGGAAGTTATAACTATTTACCCTTTTCCCAGTAGAACATTTCTTTTCTGCACACTTAAACTGTCGTGAGGAGTACAGCTCTGAGACTTTTCAATTGATGCCCGAGGCGTGCCCGAGGCCATTTTTTTGTGAACCAGTATCCCGTGACGCATTGCGAAAACGGCGAAATGTGGCTTCATCACAGTTCAGTTGTTCATCTATTGCGTTGTACGGGATTGCGAAATCGATGGGCATATCTGCTACTTTCTATATCTATGGGGAAAAACCGAGCAGTTATCTGTTTGGAAAAGACTCCTTGTCAGTGAATCATATAAAACTGTAGCTAGATGTCGCGTTGTATTTGCCACTCTAAAAACCTACGGTAGCACCATACATAAAAATTTGAACTTTTAAACACATACGAACCAAAATCTTTTGAAGTTTTATTTATATTAGGAATTATAGGTACGAGCACATGCTCATGTGTTTGTACTCAACCGTTATACTGGGGAAGAGCTCCTTCTACACCAAGTTAGGACACACCATACATTCGATCGGAGCCAAGGTTTTTTCCGCTAGAGGCACTGCGATACGCTGAAGGGCGAAAAAGCGTTATGTTCCGGGATGCAAATCTTGATATAAAACTGAAATTAATTGTCGATTTTATTTGTTTAAAGCACCTAATAATGAAGAGGATCTTAAATTAAGGCAGAAGAATATCCCTAGTAAGGATCGCCTGCTGAAAAGTGCCGCCATGGTTATTTTTTAGGGGGAAGTCAAACACCTCTCATCCCGTTTCGTTCCCATGCTTAGTCTATGGGACATTTTTTAATGCACACTGATTTTTTCCCGCTAGAGGCGCTACGATACGTTGAAGACCAAAAATGCACCGAACCAGTTGAGCCACTCTCTCCCATAGACATCCCGCGTTACGTCCTAACTTGGTGTAGAAGGAGCTTTGACTGGAGGGAAAGCATTCGTGTGTGTGTCCACACTAAACTAACGAAACTAATATGGATAAGAAGATGGAAACACACACAGCTACTTTTTTAATGTGTAATATTGTGAATTGATATCACTTTGTTATGTTACTTATGTTTATTACATTATTATGTTATTACAGTTTATTAAGTTCAATTTTATCGAAAGATGTCGCTTCAATACCCTGGGTTTTCTGTATGAAAGAACTAAGCTTGCATATACACCAAAAAGAAGAACACGTGGACATAACTGAACATTTCTCACCACGTGTCCTCTTTTCGGTGCATACACATGCCTATTTCAGACAGCCAACACACGGTATTGAAGCGATATCTTTCTGTTAAATTGAATATAAATAAGTGTAATAACGTAATAAACATAAGTGACATTATAAAGTCTTCCATATCAAATTCCAGACATGGCTCATTCGTTTTCTACAAGAATTGTGTTAATATCTCTTTCGATTTCTTTTTTATTCACTTTTAAAAACAGGTAGTCCATTTTGGGACACCCTAGTCCCCAATAATATATCATAGAATGCTATCAAAAATATCTTATATGAAATCATTTGTGTTTAAAGTCATCAAGAGTAGAGAGTACATGTTTAGCTATTTTCGCATGGTTTTAAACCATGACATAAGAAATTATCTGAACTTCGCTAGACAACTGCAATTATGGCCACTTTTATAAGGTAATCTAGTTTGTTAAATATGCTAATAATAACATTATTATTTATTATTTATAGGCTTTCATAGGATTGGATTTAAGCTTTATAGTAGTCAATAAACTAAGAAACTTCGCCCTAAAAGAACCTACTCCCATCTTGGCGAGGGCACCTTCAAGTTTAGTCTAATCTGTTATTTATCACTCTTTAAAAACTCGCCATATTTGGTAATTTGTATACGGGCTGACAACTTGGATTTTACCAAATATTTTGAGTCCACTTACCTTCTCTTGTATCAGATTTACTGTACGGTAACCCTTGGCGCAATTTTTCGGATTTGGCGGTAATTAATTTTTGTGTCAACCTATCTGACTTCGACTGATGAATTCTTTGACTTCGCAACAATGACGTTTTCCGGCAACCTTTGGTTTATTGATCAGATGGTTATTTCGATTGGGTTTTCGGGCGACTTTTGAAGCAATTTCGGAAAGTAGGATATTGTATTTTATTAATAGTTTGTTGTTCAAAAAAAAGCTCTCTGCCATTTTTCTAATATTACGCTTAGCAACTGTATAAAAACTTACAATGAGCATTCTGTTTGGGTAATATTAGTGGTCACTAAAAGTGGTTGTGCGCAGAAACTATTACCTATCGAATCTGTAACGTCTGTTGCGTACTTATTTAATCAGCTTTTTTTTTCAATCGTATTTAAATATTTGATGTTCATAAATTTTTGCCGTCCTGGACAAGACAATTTGCCTCACCTGTTCGCAATTTCGAACAATTTCTGCAGCAGTTTTCAAAGTGAAAATTTGTCCAACCTTAACAAAGCAGCACTAATGAGTCAGATATTGATACTTTCCTAGGTGGTAATTAATGAACCATTCAAAAAGCAACTATTTTTAATATAGACACGTGTTCCCTTTAAAGGAAAAGACGTTTCTGACAGCTCACCGTCACACATGTGTTAGATTCAAAATTACTACTACGTTTGAACAATTGCAGGGGACCTGGCAGCGAAGCTGCCTCCACCCCTAGTATAGCAGGAAAATGAAGGATGGCGAAATAAGTATGGGATGGCAGCCGAGGCAAAGGCTGTGCGAAATTATGGACTGAAAATTTCGAAAAGAGCTGACATCTTATCAGCTTTCGTAGAGCAATTGGCGAGGACCGCCACTTTCTTGCGAAAAAGTTCGATATCGCCGAAGACGTCACGGATTGCGTCACTCACGGCACGAAGAGAGTCCAATAGGAAGGCAGTTTCAGCTTGAAACTTTTGGGAGTCCGAGAGATGCTGCCCCCTGGCGGCATTCGCTGGCTCCTCCCTCTTGGTGATTCTTGGTCGCATTGGGCAGGATGCACTAGAACTGTAGTGCGCTCCTTTGCAATTTGCACATAATAGGGCTTTGGTTTCTCGTTTGGTGGGGCAGGTGCGGGTGTCATGGCCTTGGCCACAAAAACGGCACCGTGGGCCCATCGAACAGAAGTGGGCAGTGTGACCGAAGTGCTGACAAGAGTAGCACTGTGGAATTCTTGATAATTTCTTGTAGGGCTCGATGGTGACCGTGCAGTCAAGCAGGCGACGGATGTTAAAAGCCGCTTTGAAGCTCCCCGTCCTCACAATCAAAACTTGAAAGTAAGGGAGGGGGGACTTGGTCTTGGCACGGGTGAGCTGGACTACTTTGGTGGTAATGAATCCTAGGGCGGAGACCGCATCGGATATTTTGTCAATAGCAGTGTCGCAAGGGAGCCCCTTGACGACAAGTTTAAGGGTTTTGTCTTTCCGGTTGTTGTGCCGGAAGTAGCCAGTATTGGTTTCCTTTAGAATATTAAGAACTAAGTCTTCCTCGGATGTTGTTTGAGGGAAGATCTTCAGAAATTGAAAGTACCGCCGGTTCTTGATACTCACGCCGGTCTGCAAGGGCGATTTTCTCACAGATGGACTGGCCCAGGTCTCCTCCGAAGAAAAGAATGGGCAAAGGAGTTTGTAATTTGACAGTGACGTCTGCCGCGGGCCGGGGCTCGACGTATGTCATGGCGTCAGGGACCTCCGTGACCGGGTTAGGTTTGACTTTCTTATTGTCAGGTTCCGTCAAAATATCGAATTTATTGGAAATTGGGACATTCGCCACGAACCGAGGCTCAATGGCAGTCTCCATTGGCTCATCTGGGAAGTCATTCTCAACGTCTGTCAAAAGTTGGTGCGACCATTCAAATCCCGAGTCTTGGATAAGTTTATTATAATATTCTTTAGGGTATTCCGGTACAAAGTCCTTAATACTTTTAAGGTGTGTTCGTGCCGTGAGATAGTCTTTGGATTTAAGGAAATAGTCGCTGGTATTTTCAATGAAGAATTGCTTAACAATATCTGGAAACTCAATCTTAGTTTCAGTTGGAATGTCATTTGAAACGACCGACATGGTGAACGTGTGCACTTCACCGTCTCCAAACACCGAATGTGTGTGATCTGATGTAGATTCAAAATTCTATATTACATCAAATGTATATATATTTAATTTTTTTATAAATAAACGGTGTCAACTATATAATTTCTTTTCAACCTGCATTCTTATATTTCATTAAAGGTTTCTTTCTTTTTTTTAAATATGTTATCCATAGTTTAAATATTGTTCTTGTGTTTAGTTCGAGTTGTATACATATAGATAGTAAAACTACGAGCTAGCGCCCACTATCTAGCCCTTTCCGACCGGGCTCGCACGATCGTGCTTGAGAATGTTCAAGCTCTCCAAAAATATCGATACCGAAGCAGCTGACTTGTACCATTCGTTGTTTGTATAAAAAACTGACTTTGTTTTATAAGGAGTTGCTGGCATTAATGCTGTTTAAGGCATTTTTTTTTCGATAAAACTGCAAAACTAAAACTCGACTTTAAATCAGCGCCCCCTGACCGTTGGTCGAAAAGGGCTAGAGGAGAAACGGAGGGTCAAAATCTGTTTAATTCGAATACCTCAACATGGCGGCGATTGGCTTAGAAAAAATCAGCATTAAAATTGCGCATTTAGAAGCTGTTGTAAAGAAGCTTTTTTAGAAGCTGTTTAGAAATTTCAAAGCGCTACCAGCCGCGTCTATGGCTGGTAGCGCTTTGAAATTTTTAATAGACGTGGATTGGTACTTTTGTGATTCATGAAATCGGGATCTCTTTAGGTACCGTCAAAGCGGGTATCTTTGGCCACGGAGGGTAACTTTGGCCACGCGTCGGAAAAAGATTTGTTTCTTAATTTCTCGTCATAAAATGATCTCATCTTAAATTGTTTTACATTTTTGGAAAGGTGGAAATATTGCTTTATATTATAAACTTTTTTGGTTTCAAAGGTATAACTGAAAAACAAAGAGTTAAGACCTTTGGCATACGAGTTTCCAGTACTTGTCGGACGTCATAATTGAGCTTTCGGGTTTGGTTTGGATTGAATTATCGTCACACTAGAGCTACACGAGTGCTATTGGCGACGGGCGACGTATTTTAGAACCACAGTCAGGTGCCGAGCCAGCACCTGAATAGGAACCCAACGCAACCGTTAAGGGCGACATCGTACGCAGCGTTAGGAATTTGATGGATATTTTAACGTGCACTTCCTCTACACGGGGTATTATTCGTCGGACATTTTTGGCCGTTTATAGGTCGGCAGCTGTTTTGGCGATGCCCGGACCCGAACCTGGGACCTTCCGCATGCTAAGCAAGTGCTTAACCGACTGGGCTCCCCAGCCCCAGGGCTTTCGGGAAATTGCACATCCGAAAGTGGTATAACTTTTTGTTGGCATTAAACTTATTGACATCACCTTACAACATGTATACCTATAGATGTGTTAACAGGGAATACGTGTACCAAATTTGAAGGCAGTATATCCTTTTATGTTTCAGCAATGCCTTTAAAACAAAATAAAAATGCAACTTGCGCATGCGTAATTTTTCCCGAAAACCTTATTAGTTCTACTTAGTTAGACAGGTGCTAGGAACTCTTGTGCCAAATTTGATGCCCGTAGTTTTTGTAGTTCGAGCCGTAAAGTTGTTACAGACACACCGACGGGCTGATGTCCATGAACTACTTTTCAGAATCAGCACACTCCGAAACAGGTAAAAAACACAAAATCTCCATCAAATCATGACAATACTTTCATTACCATATATTCATAATAGGAAATTGGAACTATTGGAAATAAAAAAAAACAATGATAGAGATACATTATATATACTGGCCAATTATGAGCGTTTATTGCGAAAAATTGATTCTGACATTAAAATTATTTCACTGAATAGAAATATATCTGTCATAAAATGATCTGATTCATGAATCACAAATGTACAATCCACATCGACAAAAAAAAATAAAGCGCTACCAGTTATAGACTCGGAGATATTAGTTTTTTTTTTTAAAAATTAAGCAATTAGCAAAAAATTAAGCAAAAAGCGCAATTTCAGTACTGTTTTTTCTATGACAATTGTCGCCATGTTGAGCAGCCAAATTCCCTCTTGTTTCTTCATTACGTTTCTCCTCTAGATAGAATGCGACAGCGCACGGTTTTACTATCTCTATGGTTGTATACCATTTTGTTGCTATTATATAATTTGTGATTTTCACATTCCGATGTGTTATTTATTTGCAGAAATATAATTTAGATATTATAATTTAAAAAAAAATTGTTTTAATAATAGTTTGTTGTTCAATAAACGCTATCTACCAGTTTTTTAAACATTTATTTTAACAACTGCATAAATATTAGCAATAACTTTACTAACTATAATAACTAAAAAAAACCGTATCAAAATATTCCTATAATTTCTTTGCTTTTTTTTTGGAACAAAAACCATTTTTCCCCATAGACTTACCATTAGCAAGCCCGGTCGAAGGAGGACCGGGTCTGGGGGTAATGAGCAGCCGAAAGACCGAGCTATCGCGATCGTGCGGGTGTAAAAGAGAAAGCACAAGGTTTTCAAATATATCGATACAGAATCAGCTGACTTGTATAATTCTTTATTTGGACAATAATGACTTTGGTTTTAAGGAGTTGCTGACTTTGATGCTGCTTTAAGCATTTTTTTCGATTAAACCTAAAATGTAATCTCAAATACTTAAATCAGCGCCATCTGATCGCCGGTCTTAAATTGATAAAATCGCAAACAAGTGAAGACCTGAAGGCTTGGTATTCAATATTTCTCAACACTTAAATCCTACATTGCGGTTAAATTATATTTTTTAAAATTTATCGACTTTTCATTGAACGATTAATAATAATTTCTGGCAATCATGTACACTTGTCCTAAAAAAAAGGGGGGGGGGTGAAAACTGCATTTTCATCCTCATTGACTGTTTAATCGTTAAAAAAGGGCTTAAGCTTTAAAGTCGTAATTGCTAAGAAATTAATAGATAGTTCTTAACTAATAAGGTTGCTATTATATAATTTGTGATTTTCAAATTCTGATGTGTTATTTATTTGCAGAAAGATAGTTTAGATATTATATTTTTTTAAAATTTTTTGTTTTAATAATAGTTTGTTGTTCAATAAACGCTATCTACCAGTTTCTTTAACATTTATTTTTACAACTGCATATATTATTAGCAATAACCATGGATATAACATTTATTCTACGACACGTCAAATCCACTCAGGAGTGCCCCAGGGTTCACAGCTGGGACCCCTCTGCTTCCTTCTTTTTGTTAACGTCATTCCACAATTGCCTGATAAAACCATCACTAGCCTTTTTGCAGACGACACCGCCCTCCTCGCGAAGGGCGGCCCCGGATACATCAAATTGAAATTACAAAAACACATCAACTTAATTGAAAACTGGCTCATCTCCTGGAAAGTTCAACCAAATATTGATAAAACCGAGGCCATTTACTTCTCCAAAGGCAAGAAAAAAATAAAGGAAATCACCCTCTATGATCAAGCTATCCCCTGGTCAAGCTCCGTGAAATACCTAGGTGTCATGTTTGACTCGAAACTAACCTGGAATGCACACATTAATTATATTAAGAAACAATTCCTTAAATGCAGATACGCTCTCTACCAACTCATTGGATGGAACAGTAAACTCTCAACCTACAATAAAATCCTAGTCTACAAATATTATCTACGCCCCATCATAGCATACGCCGCACCTGCATGGGGTTTCTCAGCTAAAACCAACTTTAACAACAATCAAGTCCTTGAAAATAATTTGCTAAGAAGCATCACAAAGGCAAGATGGTTCATGAGAAATGAAGATATTCGTTTTGCACTTGACATCCCAAGTTTTAAAACCTTTTCTCAAAAGCTTGCTCTTAAATATTTTACATTTATTGAAGATCATCCGAACACAGAAATCCAAAAAATGCAAGACCATGATACAAACATGCCTGCAAACAAGAAAAGACCAAGAGCTTTTCTCTACAGATAGCTTGGTGGCTTCCCTATAGCACCAGATCCACACGAAAACATCTGATTTTGGGGATTTTACAAATTTTGCTTCTTGATACTCATTACCTATGAGTACTGCTTTTGCCACTTCCTGTTTCACACCAATAGTTTGCTACTTCCTATTTCACCATTATTTTAAGCAAGCACCAAATAGCATAAAAGTGCTTTATACCCCCATGCCTGCTCACGTCAGACATCAGAGTTTCTGAAAACATTTTCTGCTCTCCCAAGCCGACAGCCGCGTCTCCCAAGCCGACGACCAGCCTGCCCTGTGCCTGCTGCAGTTGACTTTCCAAGTGTCGATGAATGCTGATGCTCACTTCTTCCTCGGCTGTCATTATCATATATATATATATATATTCAGTGGTCACCGTGATGCTTGACTTTTTGCGGACTCACACAACTTCTGAACATTATCTCAGAATTTTTGTTTGTTTCAACCATGAATAATCCATGTCACTATCTTCAATGTACGCGGGTTTAGGCGCCTTCGGCGCCAGGTGCCGTTTTGAATAAAATTGTCCGTAATGGATATAACACATTTTCAGTGATCACCTAAATTGATGTGTGACCGGCAAAGAGGCGGACCATTGGAAGAGATTTTTTACCGGCGCAGACATTTTATTTTTCAATAAACAAATGCGTATAATGTATGAAACTACTATAACGGTGCAAAAGTTTGTTGCTAGCTCTTATTTAAACAGCATTTTTAATAGTATTTAAATATTTGATGTTCAACACTTTTGCCGTGTAGAACAATTTGCTTCACCCGTTCGCAGTTAAAGACAATTTTTGCAGTAATGAATTATTCAAAACAAAACTAAACTTAATTATAGACAAGACACGTCTTCCCCTTTGAGAGGAAGGGCGTTTTTTACAATTGTAACGGTAACGAGATCAATTAACAAATAATGCTTCCTCAATTATTTATGTATTTGATTTTTTATAAAAAAGTGGTGGCAGTTAAATTCTTTTCAGCATTCATTATTATATTACATAATTATTTTTTTAATGTTGTTTAAATAGTTTAAGAGTATTGGTTATTCGTGTTTAGTACGAGTTGTGAACTATTCTTAAGAATGTAGGTCTCTTCAGTTCTCACCGAAGCATGTAAATTGAAACTGATTTAGCGTGTCCATACCTCTGGCACTTATGGCATTGGGTTGGCAGTTTCTTACGTTTGTAAGGGGCCACTGAAACAATGAGGTGCAAGAAGTCTGTCATGTTGAATATTCGTTTGGAATTATCATTATTGGGGAGTTCTATGAAATAGACTGGAAGTGGCCATTTAACACTATCTACCATCTTGGAAAATTGGGAAACGGATTTAATGTCGTATCCGAGGTTCGTCAGTTCTGACTGAATGGTTTGAGCTCTCATGTCAGGAAAAATCCGGCAACTCCTTACCGACACGAAGTAAGAGTGCTCAATTCAGCACCTCGTGCTATTACACCACTATAAGGCCCCGGTGGAATGGGTGGTAGACGAATACACAAAATTTCCCCAAATTCTAAAATAAGGAGTTGCTGGCATTGATGCTGTTTAAGGCATTCTTTTTCGATAAAACTGCAAATTTATTCTCAGAATTTTAAATCAGCGCCACCTGACCGCTGGTCGAAAAGAGCTGGAGGAGAAACGGAGGGTCAAAATCTGTTTCCTCCGAATACCTCAACATGGCGGCGATTGGCTTAGAAAAAATCAGCACTAATATTGCGCTTTTTTTTTTAGAAGCTGTTCTAAAGAAGCCTTTTTAGAAGCTCTTTAGAAGTTTCAAAGCGCTACCAGCCGAGTCTATCGCTTTGAAATTTTTTATAGACTTGGATTGTACTTTTGTGATCACGATTCTTCTTAGGTAGTTCTATTTCTATTCAGTGAAATAATTTTAATGTCAGACTCACTTTTTCGCAATAAACACTCCTAAATGATCAGTAATTTATCTCTATCATTGTTTTATACTTTCAATCTCTTAATATGAATGAAAATATTGAAAATATTGACATGGTTTGAAAATCAGAAACAGGGATTTTGTGTTTTCCACACGTTGGGGAGGGTGCTGATTCCGAAAAAGTAGTTTTGCACATGGGCTAGTGTGTGCGTCTGAAACAACTCTATGGCTCGAAATGAAAAAGATACGGACTTCAAATTTTTACACGAGTTCGCATTTCCAATCGAATGGCAAATAAGTTGTATGAGAATATTGCGCATGCGCAAGGAGTAGTTTTTTTTTAAAAAAACTTTTTTTGGTTTCAAAGGTATAACTGAAAAACAAAGAGATATGGCCTTTGGCATACGAGTTTCCAGTACTTGTCGGACGTCATGATATAGCTTTCGGGAAATTGCACACCCGAAAGTGGTATAACTTTTTGTGGGTTTTAAACTTATTGACATCACCTTACAATATGTATTCCTTTAGATGTGTTAACAAGGAATACGTGTACCTAATTTGAAGGCAGTATATCCTTTTGTTTTTCAGCAATGCCTTTAAAAAAACTCAACTTGAGCATGCGCAATTTTCCCGCAAACCTTATTAGTTCTACTTAGTTAGACAGGTACTGGGAACTCTTGCACCAAATTTGCTGCCCGTAGTTTTTGTAGTTCGAGCCGTAAAGTTGTTTTAGACACACCCACGGGCCGATGTCCATGAACTACTTTTTCAGAATCAGCACACTCCGAATCAGGTAGAAAACACAAAATCTCCATTTTGGAATTTCAAAATATGTCTGAAATCTGAAATCTAAAACTAACAATCTGTGCATCGGCGCGAAGCGCCCTTTCACATTCATCGAAATAGTCCCAAAGGGCATAACTTAAAACAGGAATTATAATAGCCAGACGAACCGACCGGTCTAAAAATAATAGGAAGAACTCACGAGCCGAGAGTCCGATTTAGGGCTCAAAGAGCGAGAGAAGGGCCGACACCTTGTCAGCCTTGGTGGTCGATGTAGCAAAGGCCGCTACTTTCCTCCTAAAGACCGTGAGGTCTCCGAAGACGTCAGCAATGGCGTCTTTGATGGTCCGCAGAGCATCCAATAGGGAGGTAGCTTCCTCTCCTTCCTGGGGGCGGGACCTGGACTGCTGCTGCCGCCTGGCGGCGTTCTCTGGAAGCTCCCTTTTGGGGGGCTTTGGTCTCTCCGGGCAGGACGCCGAGGAACTGAGGTGGGGCCCACAACAGTTCGCACAGCGCCTGGTTTGATCAACATCTCGGGTGGGACACGCACGAGAGTCATGGCCGAGGCCGCAATACCGACATTTGGGGTCCATGTGGCAGAGACTGCTCACATGGCCAAACCCCTGGCAGTTATAACACTGGGGAACACGGGCAATTTTCCTATAGGGTTCGAAGGAGACCTTCTTACCCAGGAGAACGCTCTGATCGAATATGGACTTGTAGTTCCCCGTACGAACTACAATCACTTGGAAAATCGGGAGGGGGGCCTTTGTCCGAGCTTTTGACAGCTGAACGACCCGTTCGATGATGTAACCTTCCGCGGCAAGCGCGGAGGAGATATTCGATGGATCGGCGTCGCGGGGCAACCCTTTGACGACCGTCTTGAACTGCGACCGCTTACGTCTGGAATGGCGGAAATAACCAACCTTCGCCTCGGCAAGGATGGCCAGAATCTTAGCCTCCTCTTCCACGGACCGAGGAAATACCTTCACGAACTTGTGAAAGGTTTTACTGCCGAGGTCGTCCGCCACAGACTCAGCGATGCGTTTGACCACTTCATCACCTGTATCCCCTCCGAGGAAGAGAATAGGCATTGGTCTACTGGCCACGGGCCGAGGCTCAGTGCTAGCCGTCGGGACCTCCGAGCTTCCCTCCGGGAATAGGGCATCCGGGGTTGCAACCCCTGTCACCGGGACGGGCCGATCCGACGACAGTTGCATGGGCTCAGCTAGCTCATCGAATTTGTTAGAAACAGGGACATTGGCCACGAACCGGGGCTCAACGTCTGCCTCTAAGTCTTTCATTTCCGGGTCGGAAAGTTTGACTTTTTTAGCCGTCGGGACATCCGAGCATCCCTCCGGGAATGGGGCTTCCGGGGTTACAGCCCCTGCCGCCGGGACGGACCGATCCGACGGCAGTTCAATGGACTCGGCGACATCGAACTTATCTGAGACAGGGACGGTTTCCACGGGCCGAGGCTTACCGTTTATCTTTACCTCCGAGTCAGGGACTTCCGAGCCGGAAAGTTTGACTTTTTTGGCAGCTCTTCTCTTAGCCGCTTTGGACTTTTTGGCCACGGGCCGAGGCTCAATTTTAGTCTCCATATCAGTCTGGTCGGGAGCTGGATCGCTGGTCACGAGCCGAGACTCAGCGTCCGTTGTCGGCGGGGGCTTAGCCTTCTCCTGGCTACTCGCCCTCATTAATTCGAGAACGAATTCCATCTTAATAGCATTAGTAAGCTCCTCCGACCAGTCGAATTCCGATTCAATAATCGTATTAGTGAAGAAACTCAACGGCAGACTTGGCACGCTAGCCTTAACGCATTTAAGGATCTTAAGCGATGTGAAGTAGTCTTCCGCATCGAAGAATTTCTCGCAGGCAGCATTGATGAAAGCTTGCGTCTCCTTCCGCTCCTCCTCGGAGCTCTCGTGATACGCCTTGTACGTCCTGCTCGCCATCATGAATGATCTGATGTGAATGAATGAATGACAAAATATGTCAATACTTTCATGACCATTTATTCACAATAGAAAATTGGAACTATTGGAAGTAAAAAAACAATGAAAGAGATATATTATACTGTCCATTTATGAGCGTTTATTGCGAAAAATTGATTCTGACATTAAAATTATTTCACTGAATTGAAATATATCTGCCATAAAATGATCAGATTCATGAATCACAAAAGTACATTCCACGTCTACAAAAATTTCAAAGAGCCAATAGTTATAGGGTCGGAGATATCCGCTTTTTTTTTTTTTTAAAAATTAAGCAATTAGCAAAAAATTAAGCAAAAAGTGCAACTTTAGTACTGATTTTTTCTACGACAATTGTCGCCATGTTGAACAGCCAAACTCAATCTTGTTTCTTCATTACGTTTCTGCTATAGATAGTATGTGGTAGCGCACGGTTTTACTATCTCTATGGTTGTATACAATTTTGAAGAAAGTGGGTATCTTAAGTTCCTGCGAAACATAGATTTAGAAAGTAGCAGATATGTCAATTGATTGCGCAGTCCCGTACAACGCAATACAAACTGCGCATTGTGTGATGATTCCACATTTTGCCGTTTTTGCAATGCATCACGGGATTTTGCTTCACAAAAATGCTTTTGCCGTAGAGTTACATGCAATAAAAACTGCATTTTTAATATGCTTCTTTTATGAATATATCCCTCATATCTGCCAGAAATTATCAATACAAAACCAGCTATAAACTTATGCTAGCAAAACTGTTAAAAAGTTTTAATTAGTTAATATTAAATATATATTTTTTATTAGTCGAATTATCTCATGATGCCATCTGGTGGCGTAAGGCATGCCATGTGCTAGGGCTTGCGAACTGCCTTATGGGATACTAGTTCACAAATGGCTTCACCTTTCCCCCTAGGAGCAGCTTTCCCCCGATTTCCGCCTATAATGTTTTGAGTAAAAAATGACTTTGTTTTTAAGGAGTTTCTGTGGCATTGATGCTGTTTAATACACTTTTTTTCGATAAAACTCAAAATTTAGTCTCATAATTTTAAATCGGCGCCAGTTGACGGTCGGTGGAAAAGAGTTAGTGAAAGCAGCTTTCCTTTGGAATGGTAATGTAATATGCTCTCGAACATCAGAACAACACATTTGTCGTGGGAAAAAAAACGTATTTGCTGATTCCCTCTTCAGCAGCAGAGATTGCTATTTGCTTGAAGGATGTTCGGTACTTTTTATAACAATTATAGATGCATTTTCACAAAAATAGATAAGAAATAAATTTTGGTTGAATTAACATCGCGCTAGATAGCTACACGAGTATTGGTGACGGGATTCGTGTCTTAGCCCTTTAAGACCTAGCTATCACGATCGTGCGGGTGTAAAAGAGAAAGCACAAGGTTTTCAAATATATCGATACAGAAGCAGCTAACTTGTACAATTCTTTATTTGAATAATAATGACTTTGGTTTTAAGGAGTTGCTGGCTTTGATGCTGCTTTAAGCATTTTTTTTTTTTTTTCGATTAAACCTAAAATTTAATCTCATATACTTAAATCAGCGCCATCTGATCGCCGGTCTAAAATTGATAAAATCGCAAACAAGTGAAGACCTGAAGGCTTGGTATTCAATATTACTCAACTGTTAAATCGTACATTGTAGTTAAATTATATATTTTTTTTCAAATTTATCGACATTTCACCGAACGATTTATAATAATTTCTGCCAACCATGTTCACTTATCCCCAAAAAGAGCTTATCTAATTTGGTTGCAATTATATAATTTGTGTTTTTCAAATTCGGATATTTTATTTAGTTGCGGAAAGAGAGTTTAAATATTGTATATATTATTTTTATTTAAATAATAGTTTTTTAAGCTACTTACCAGTTTTTGTTAACATTTAGTTTATCAACTTTATTAGAAAAATAGCAATACTACTAAGTTAGAATATTTTCACAGTGTGTAACCGGCAAAGAGGCGGACCATCGGAAGAGATTTTTACCGGCGCAGACATTTTACTTCTCAATAAACACAAATTCGTATGAAGGTTGAAACTACTATTGCGGTGTAAAGTTGTTGTTTGCTCTTGCTCCCTTTCCGACCGGGCTAGCACGATCGTGCGGGTAGTAAAGAGAATGTTCAAGCTCTTCAAAAAATATCGATACCGAAGCAGCCGACTTGTGCCGTTCGTTATTTGCATTAAAAATGTCTTTGTTTTTAAGGAATTGCGCTGGCATAAATGCTGTTTAACGCATTTTTTTCCCGATAAAACTTCAAATTTAGTCTCATAATTTTAAATCAGCGCCACCTGACCGCCGGTCGGAAAGGGATAAACAGCACTTTTAATAGTGTTTAAATATTTGATATTCAGAACTTTTGCCGCCTAGAACAACTTGCTTCACCCGTTCGCTGTTTAGAGGACAACTTCTGCAGTAATTTTCAAAGTGAAAATGTCCAACCTTAGCAACGAGGCACTTCCAAATCAGATAATGATACTTCCCTATACCTAAACCGACCTTAAGTTTGCAGTATACAAACGTTCTACGAGAAAAAGGGTAAATAGTTCTCATTTTTGAGTGCGAGAATCGAATACAGAAAGGTATTTCATATTCAATAAACAAATTAATTTGTTATTTCAAGACATAAATTTATTATTTTTATTAGTTATCGGAGATCGGAGATCGAAGAAGCAATACGAAGCATCTACGCGAAGCGTCCTTACTTCTCCATCTAAGATACCCCTAAAAGGGAGAGCGTTTGTGTTTCAAAAGTAAACCTTAAGTCCATATAAAAATAATGTGGAAAACCCGTGGGAGAGACCCCAGGGCAAAGCGATAGGCTTGTCCAATAAAAAAAACTGATGAAAATGAACACCAAAAAGGACAATGAACACATATCTTTAAACACTGGACATAACAATGCTATTCAAGGTGCAACTTGTCGTCAGGCTAAAAAGTATTAGTAAAGAAAAAACTTAACTGTCACAACGGTATTACCAAGAAGGGTCGGGATGAACGGTGCATGGACGTTTATATTTTTGTTCTACTATATGATCATAAGCGATAATATCTTTAAGGTTCTCATATGCAGATCCATCAATTGAGGTTTTGTAATTATGTGAAGCAGAAAGAATCGCTGAGTCAATAAAATCAATATTAAGGTCTCTGTGAAGGATCTTATTTCTTACATACCAAGGAGCATTTGTCATTCTTCTCAGGGTTTTATTTTGAAATATTTGTAGTTTGTTTCTGTGTGTCTTGCGAACAGCGGCCCACGCTGGAGAGGCGTATAGTAAAATTGGCCTTATCATTTACTTATAAAGTAAAACCTTGTTGTTAAGGGACATTTTGGAGTGTTTCCCAATGATGGGATTTAGACTGACACTGGCACCTGTGGCTTTAGCTATTGTTTGCTTAATATGTTCCTTAAAGCTGAGTCTATTGTCCAAATGTACTCCGAGGTATTTGGTATGTGGCTCATTTTTGATATCAGTATTAAAGATCTCTAGATCGGTGTCATAATTCGTCAATGTTTTGTGCTTTCTAAAGAGGACTGAGACACTCTTTTGTGCATTAATTTTGACTCTCCAATCTTCACACCAAGTTTCAACCAAGAATAGCGCTGTTTGCAATTTGTCAAAGGCTATGTTACCGTGCTTAGATTTGGCTAGTATGGCCGTATCGTCCGCGAACTGGGCAGTAATACAGTCTGTCTGAGTAGGGAAATCGTTAATATACAGATTAAATAATATGGGACTCATTGTGCTTCCTTGCGGAACTCCGGCCCTAATGGTTGCTAGTTTGGACAATGTACTATTGATTCGAACCTGGAAACATCTGTTTGTGAGGAAAGAGTTAATAATATGTATTAGTGGTTTTGGTATGTTCTGTTTGACAAGTTTTATAATTAGGCCTTCATGCCAAAGGCTATCAAAAGCTTTTTCAATATCTAAAAATACGGCTCCCACTGTTTCGTTGTTGTTAAAGGCATTTCCAATTATTTCTACTATTCTATGAACTTGGTGTGTTGTTGAATGTCCCTTTTTAAAACCATATTGATTAAGATTGATAATCTTATTGGCATCTAAGAAAGTGTTTAATCTAGTCAGAATAATTTTTTCAAGAACTTTTGCTAAGCTGGGTAAGAGACTAATTGGTCTGCAGCTGCTAGGGAGAAGTGGGCTTTTGCCTGGTTTTTTAAAAAGTATTATAATGGCTTTTTTCCATGCAGTCAGAAAGTAGTAGTGTTGGAGGCAAGCGTTAAAGATATTCGTGATAAGTACAATGACCTTTTGGGGAGTTTTTATTAGTTAAAATGTTACCTCAATTATTTATATATTTGATGTTTTATAAATAAGTGGTGTCAAGTATTTTCTTTACAATCAGCATTCTTATATTTCATAGAAGATTTTTTTAGTTTTTAAATATTGCTGAAATGGTTTAAGTATTGATTTCCCGTGCATAGTTGGAGTTGTGTACTTTTCTGGAGATTATGGGTCTCTTGAAATCTCACCGAAACTACTAGTACGGTGCAAAGTGTTGTTTGTTGCTAGTTCTTATTTAAACAGCATTTTTAATGGTATTTGAATATTTGATGTTCATAACTTTTGCCGTGTAGAACAATTTGCTTCACCCGTTCGAAGTTAGGGACAATTCTTACAGTAATGAACAGTTCAGAACAAAACTAAATTTAATAATAGACAAGACCACTGCCTACTAAACTGGCTGCCTGTCAGATCCGCGTGGGAGAAAGCTTTGCGTAGGGACCTTTCCTTTCGCCAGAGGGCGGTATTTACGTAGAACTGACTTGAGGGTTTTTTGTATAGCATAACACTGCGGTTCGCATTTCGCTTTAATTATTTCTTGAATTTCGTCCATTTATACTAATCGAAGGAGTGCATAACTTAATGACCAAAGGTATAGTGTTTTCCTTTTCATTTATTATATAACTTTTATATTTTAATTCGATTGTTTAATCAAAAAACTGTCTAATGTAAGACGAAAATTATTGGGAGTCAGTTAATGGAGGGGAAATTGGTCCCTGGCCGAAACGGCGAGGACCCTACAGGGAGGATTTGGATCAGGGAGGATAGATGATCTGGCTGCATGTTATTATTTATATTTCATTGCGTTTATCCCATTGTAATCCCGAAAATCTTTTCAACAAAATGATGTGGCTATTAGATATATATTTTTTAATAAAGTTTGTTTGTAAAGTTGTAGTTTTTTATAATTATTGTTGTATTTAATTAGTTAGGTATTTTGCGAGCGCAACGATCTGTCATTGTTATTATTTTTATAAACGAGGGCTAATTTAACAGCGACCTATTGCTTAAAGCCAATTCCAAACGGCTAGAAACATCCATGCCAGAGGATGGATTCAAACCGCAAGCTAGGATACCGAGGGCCAGCAGTCTAAATTCTTGGCAATCGTCCGGCTTGCATTTAATTGAAATTTTTTATTTTATAGCAATACTAAAGTTAAGACATGCTCGGAGGTTTTGATATTGTTAATTTTGTAAATTTGTTTAGGTTGTTTTAATAACCATATATGTATTGTAAAACCTTTCATTCAAAGGCGCAAGGGTTAAAAATAATACATAATATGTGTTTTATTCAAATCTAAGTGAGAATATCGCGACGTGAATAAAGAGAAAATTAGTAGTGAAGCTATATACTTAGTTGATTTTAATCTATATTTAGATGGTGGCTTACTGCTGCATCCCTGGCTGCAAAGAACGTGGAGGAAATGGTGTGTCGCTACATGAAATTCCTTCACATTTAGAAATGAGGAATAGGTGGCTGAAAGTAATTTCACGTGCTAATTGGACACCAATTGACTCATCGAATTATTCACGTGTTTGCAGTCGTCATTTTAAGCCAGATGACTTTAAACCAGGACTATCTAGGAGGCGTCTCATCAAATCGGCTGTGCCGTCGATTTTCCCCACATATCCCCCTTATATGCAGTCAGAAACAACTACCCGTTCCAGTACAGCAATTAAGAAGAGGGAAGACAGTTCAATAAAGTCACAAAACTATAATAAAAAAGATGCCCAGGCCAATATAACGTCTCAAAACTACAATGAAATTGATGCCCTGACGTCTGAAGAATTAAATAAAATAGAAACGCCAAACATATCTAACAATAAAGCAATACAAGTTGATTCTTTTAAAACTAAACAAAATGCAGATTTCCATAATTTACAAGTAAAGTATAATAAATGCTTAAACAAAATGCAAGAAATGCAAGAAAAAATTGATGCATATCAGACAAAATTAAATGCATTTGAAGAAAATAAACACATTAAAAGTGTCCTAAAAATTGTTAAAAGTGCCGAAGAAGAGAAAGAATTGTCAGCAGTATTTCTTTTAGACTTAATTAGTAATTTCCAAAAGAAAAAGCCTGTTTTTAGTGATTCTTCAATTCGTTTTTCCCTTTTATGGAGGGCAAACTCCCCTAAAGGATACGAGTTTGCACGGAAAAATTTAATGTTTAAACTTCCAGGAAGAACAACGTTGCGTTCTTACATGGGGTCGTCAGATATGGATGTTGGTTTTAACTCTTTAGTGAAAGAACGTATAAAGTTAGAAGTAAGCCTATTAAAAGAGCCGCGAGAAATATATTGCTCCCTAATAATCGATGAAATGTCAATCCAAGAAAGACTTTTTTATGACAAAAAGAATGACAGATATACGGGTTTTGTTGACATGGGGCAGGAAAGCAAAGTTTTACCGAAGAACAAGCTCCTGTTATGCAACAGATTGCTCTGTTTTGTTGCATGTGGCTTATCGACCCCATATAAAATTCCAGCGGCCCACTTTTTTACAAAACAACTAACAGGACAGCAATTATTTCACTTGGTGATATCTGTTCTAAAAAGTTTAGAAAATTGTGGAGTAAAGGTACTTAGATTAGTCACAGACAACTTAAGTGTAAACACTAATATGTTTAAATGCTTAGCAAATGGAAAACTAAAACCTGTAGTGCCCCATCCATTAGACAACGGAAGACATTTATTTCTTAGTTTCGACTACTGTCACCTAATCAAAAACATTAGGAATCAATTCCTAAAGCACTCTTTTGGTAAGCACGTTAAAGAGTTATATGAGCTCCAAAGAGTAAAGAACAACCTGATCAAACCCGTTAGGTGTTTGACTCGAAAGCACATTTATCCGAACAATTTCGAAAAAATGAATGTGAAAAGAGCAATCGACATTTTTTCCCCTGACGTGTTGGCAGCCTTAAAATTTTTGCAAGTGAATGCTGGACGTATTGCCCCTCAACACTTTAAATATGCTGGTGATACGATAGACTGCATTGAAATAATTTATAAATGGTTTCAATTGCATAATATTACGGGATTTAATCATCTTCCTCTGCGAGATTGCAGTTTGCAACCATTCAAAACCGAATCCGATGACAGATTAAAATGGCTCGAAGAGGATTTTTTATTTTATATTCAAACTTTACAAGTGTCATTCTGCCCCACTTTTTTTACAAATGAAACCTTTGAAGCCCTAATAATGACAACAACCTCAACAGTTGCTGCTGTAAAGCATCTAATCAATGAATGCAATTTCAAATTTGTACTTACCCGAAAATTTTCGAGTGATCCGGTAGAGGCACTATTTGGAGCGTTGCGACAGGCAAGTGGTTGTCACTATCAAATGGATGCATTGTCGGCAGAGCACGCGTTAAAAAAAATTACGCAAACTGGCATTGTTGTTTCAACAATGGATGCCAATAGCCGAGCAGAAGTCGACTCTTCCCCGATAAGTTTATTAAACAGAAATAAATCAAAAAAGGGGCCAATTCTTTCTGACCATGTGTTTACTGAAAACTCTAAAGCTGTTTTAAGCGTTCTTGAGAAGACGGAAAAAAATAAAATTATGCCAGTAACCGTTCTAAACGCTTCAATTGCTTTAGTTGGTGGCTATATTGTAAGAACTATTGCTGAAAGAGTGGACTGTCAATCCTGTTTACAACTGGTTCAACGACAACCTAACAAAGACCAAATTTCTCAATTGATACAATATCAAGATGTTGGAGGCCTAAAGTACCCAACAGATTCCCTAATATCAATTTTATGTACTTTACAAAGATTCGTAGAATTGACTATAGAAAATGTTGTCAAAACAAAGAACGTGCTTGAAAATATGAAAAATGTGGCATTTCCTTACTTGCTAAATTGTCCAGCATTACATTGTGACCAATTTCTTACACATAATACTCATGTTAAAATTTTGTCAGAAGTAATTTTAGATAAGTATTTAAGACCAATATTAACTAACTATGCCATAAATTATACTGATTTAAAAATTAAGGATAAGAAACTTAAAAATAAGCCTCTATCTAGAAAGATTTTAACTGTGTAAATTCAACGTTTACTCAGTAGAGCTAATTTCAAACCCATTGATGTCTTTTGTGTGATTTTTTACTGTACAAAATTATGATGTTCCAATACACACACATGTGTGAATGTCGATATGTAAATATATTTATGAGTTATTTTCTTTGTTGGTAAAAACATAACTAAATACAAATAATTGTTAAGAAAAAATGGCAATAAATATCTTTAATTAACTAGACAAATAAGTCTCAACATTTTGAAATTTATTGTCTTAAAGCCTAATTGCTTTGATATTGCATTGTTTAATAATAAAACTAATTTATTTAGTTTTAAAATTGTTAGTATTTTTTATGCAATATATTCTCAAAAATTAATAATATATCGTTTTTTGTAATCAATATTTAGGGTACGTATGTGTATTATATTTTAATACGTTTAAATTTGCTTTATTAAACAATACAAGATAGTTTCCTTAAATTGCATATTTTATTCTTAAATTTAGAAAAATATTTTGAATACGTAAAGTATGTTTCAAAAATGCTGGGTAATTAAACTGTAGCTAAATCCAATCCGCCAAAAATTTTATGATTATAATACAACAAAAAGAAACATGCTTCATTTTTTTTACAACTTAAAAGTTTAAAAAAAAATTATCGAATAGGAGTATTTTTTTAATATAGCAATCGTTATGTTTTTGAAACATTTTTTAAAGCAACTCAATTCTTAAATAATGAAATAGAATATTAATTATAAAAATATACCAAACCAGTTTTATTTAAATTTTTGCTAATAAATACTTCTAGTATATACCATCTTAAGTATAAACCTCCACGGAGAATTTTAATATAAAACTGGGCCGCGTTTTAATATAAAACAACGCGAAGAACAGCACATCCTAATAGAAATACAAGCGAATCCTAATCTAGGTAAGCAGCGCCTCTACTGGGGAAAAGGGGAAATTTTCTTGAAACGGGAGATCAAAGTACCGCCCTGCGACGTAACAGGCAGTAAGTTTAGTAGGCAGTGACAAGACACGTCTTCCCCTTTGAGAGGAAAGGCGTTTTTTACAACTGTAACCGTAATGTTTTTCAATTGTAGAGAGATCGGAGATCGAAAATAACACTTTGTAGCCTCGACGCGGAGCGTCTTTACTACACATCGAATTATCCCTAGAAGGGGCGAAACAAGTCAGGTTTCAAAAGGTGGTCAGCTGACCGGTATAAACAAAAAGGGGGGGGGGGGGGACGAGGACCAAGCCTTCCAATCCGACCACTACCACGTCGGGTCGTGATGGATTGTTCTTGGGCGTTTGAAATCCTGTTCAATGAGATGATCATAATGGATAATCTGGCCAATATTTTCATGCTCGGTGGCTTCCATAGCCTTGAAATAATTGTGGGAGGCCGACAGGATGGCGGAGTCAATGGGCTCGATGCCTAAGTCCTTGTGTAGGATCGTATTCCTTACATACCAAGGGGCGTTGGTAAAGTTTCTCAGCGTTTTGTTCTGGAATGTTTGGAGCTTTTTGCGTTGGCATTTCTTTGCTGTTGCCCAGACTGGGGAAGCATACATAAGAACAGGTCTAATCATGGACTTATAAAGAAGGACTTTATTCCTTAAAGACATTTTTGAGTTCCTCCCGATTATGGGCCCTAGACTGATAGAAGCACCTGTAGCTTTAGCGATGGTTTGCTTTATGTGCTCTTTGAAGTTGAGCCTACTGTCTAGGTGTACTCCTAGATACTTGGTATGAGGTTGATTTTGAATTTCGTCGTTGAAGATTTCGAGGTATGTGTCAAAATGTGTTCTGACCTTGTGATTGCGGAATAGAACCGAGACACTTTTCTGTGCGTTGATTTTGATGCGCCAGTCCTCACAATAATTCTCGACAGAGTAGAGTGCGTTTTGGATTTTCTCGAAGGCAATATTGCCTCTTCTTGACTTTGCCAATATTGCAGTGTCATCTGCAAATTGGGCAGTAATGGTATTGTCGCTGGTCGGGAAGTCATTTATGTAAAGGTTGAAGAGGCTTGGTGAGAGGGAACTACCCTGGGGCACTCCAGCTTTGATGGTCTTATTATCAGAGAGGGTGTTATTAATCCTAACCCTGAAAGATCTATCGGTGAGGAAGGAATGAATCATATGGATGAGGGGTTTCGGGAGGTTGACATTAATAAGCTTCTTAATAAGGCCCTGGTGCCATAGGCTATCGAAGGCCTTTTCAATGTCGAGAAAGACCGCTCCAACATGTTCTTTGTTATTGAACGCATTGCCAATAAATTCGACAATCCTGTGGACTTGATGTACGGTGGAATGACCCTGTTTGAAGCCGTATTGGTTGAGGTTAATAGTCCTGTTGGTTTGGGTGAAGTTTTGTAGTCTAGCAAGAATGACCCTCTCAAAGACTTTTGCGAGTGTTGGGAGCAGACTAATGGGTCGGTAGCTTGAGGGTTGGAGGGGGCTTTTGCCCTGTTTCTTAAAAAGGACAACAATAGCTTTCTTCCAGCTCTTTGGGAAGTGATGTTTTCTGATGCACGCGTTGAAGATATTTGTGATAAGGACAATTGCTTTTGGGGCAAGATGTTTCAAGGCTTTATTGGAAATTTGGTCATGACCCGAAGCTTTTTTGGGGTCCAGCTTTTTGATTATTTGGAAGACCTCTGTAGGGGTGGTGTGGTCTATTGTGGTGGTGGGGTTGATGGATAGGTAGTGGGAGACTTCTCTTTCTACTTCTTCAACTAAGTCGTGGTTTATCGGGTTTTCGTGAGGTGTGAATTGTCTACTGAGGCTATTGGACAGAACTTGAGCCATGTCATGTTCGGTGTATGCCATCTTATCCGGCCCTTTGAGCGGACCGATGGTTTGCGTCTTTGATTTCAAGGCCTTTGCCATTCGCCAAACCGTATTGTTTTCAGTAGATAGTCTCATAACCGTTTCTTCCCAGTTGGACTGTTTGTAGTCTCTGATGAGGTCACTGACCTTACGACAGGCCTCATTCCACAGGCGTTTGTCCCTGGGGTGTCTAGAGTTTTTGTAGGCATTTCTCAGCCTATTTTTAGCTCTTATTTCGTTGCGGATATCGAGAGGTAACTTGTGGTCTCTGTTAGTAATGATTGGTCTAGAACTGCAGTCGATATCTCTTCTGATTTTTTCAGTGAGTAACTCAATTGATTTATCAATTTTGTCGTTGGAAGTGAGGTCTGGACTGGCATTAATATTGTCGTGGGTGAGATCATGGAATTTATCCCAGTTGGTGGTGTATCTGAGGGATTCAGGTGATTGTGTTAGCCCATACAGTGTAAAGGTGACAGGGCAATGGTCAGAAGAAAGGCTATGGTGAACTTTAAGTGAGGGGTAGCTAGGGATACCTTTGAGCAGCATAATATCCAGAATGTCTGGTCTATGTGACAAGGTACCCGGGAAGTGTGTAGGCTCGTCGGGGGCTATGAGAGTAATTCCACTCCTTGTAATATAGTTTTTGAGGAACAGACCATTGTTATTATCTGCTCTGCAGCTCCATGTGGTCGACTTGGCGTTTAAGTCGCCGGCTAGTATGGTGGGAAGCCCTGTATTCATGAGAGCGTGCATGTCTTCTATAGTGAGTCTCGAGTTGGGGGGATTGTAGACAGAAATAATGAGAAGTTGTCCGAATTGGTTATTTTCAATGATAGCTGCAGTAGCCTCGATGGTATTGAGGTTTGGCAGGATGTATTCTGTGCTTTTGATATTCCTTTTAGCGTAGATGGCGACTCCTCCACCTCTATTAATAAGTCTGTCTTTTCGGTATAGGTGGAAATTGGGGATTTTAACTTTGTCGCAGGGTCTTAGGTGCGTTTCATTGATAAGAAGAATGTCGAGGTTATTTTCTTCAATGAAGAGTTTGACCTCCTCAAGTTGTCTTCTAAGGCCATTTAGGTTAGCAAACCCGAGATTGGTATACATGGTTGGCAGAAAGGTACGAGTATTACTAGTGCCTAAATTATTCATAATTTAGGGCCGTTGATAACTCATTAAAGGCGTTCATGCCTATTTCTACTTTTTCCCATAAGTTACTAGCCGACTTGATCTTTGCGGCGGTGTTTTTTGCTATTTGTATGAACTTCCTTAGATTAACACATTTTAGGAAGCTTTGAAGTTGTCTTATGATATCAGATAAGCTGAGATCTTCTGACTCGTCTAAGGAGTTATTTACATTAGGGGTGGGGATGGTTTGTTGCACTGGGGAAGTGGTTCCTGAAGTTGTTTGGGAGTAGCTTCTCCCTGTTTGTGCTAGATTACTCACGAAGGCTCTGGGGGTGTTAGCCTGATTGTTTGCGAGTAAGACTGGCCTTGGGAGGAGAGTGGCTTGCCTGTGTGTGTTGAAATTATTGGCATTAGAGGGAACATCTTGTTCGATTTCCTCCTTTTTTGGCTTGGGGGCTTTTGGGCAACCTCGGTAGTTAGCTACGTGCTGTCCTCCGCATAGGACACATTTGGGGTTGGGGATTTTGCCTTTAGTGGGGCAGTCGGCCGAAAAGTGGTCTCCAGCGCATTTGACACAACGGGGTTTGTTGGAGCAGCCTGATTTAGCGTGCCCATACCTCTGGCATTTATGGCATTGGGTTGGCTGTTTCTTACGTTTGTAAGGGGCAACTGAAACAATGAGGTGCATTAAGTCTGTCATGTTGAATATTCGTTTAGAATTATCATTATTGGGGAGTTCAATGAAATAGACCGGAAGGTGGCCATTTAACACCATCTACCATCTTGGAAAATTGGAAAACGGATTTAATGTCGTATCCGAGGTTTGTCAGTTCTGACTGAATGGTTTGAGCTCCCATGTCAGCTGGAGCGTTTCTTAGAAATACTTTTAGCGTCCTCTCACTCTTCATTTTGTAGGAGTGGAATTCAATGCCTTTTCCTGACAAGATTGAGGTAGCATGTCTGTAATCTATATCTGAGCTAACTCTTATGTAAAGTGATTCAGGGTTTGCTTTGCCGGTGAAGTTATTGATTCCGGCCTTTTTAAGCTCTTCTGATAGATCTTGCCATTTTATGTTGGCGTTTGTGATGACAATTGGAGGAGGTTTAGGGCTATTATTCCTCACGGTAGTGTAGTCCTGGTCATTAGTCTGTACCTCTTTTAAAGTAGCGTCCGTGTCCATGTTTTCATGGCCAATATCAACAATAGCGGTGAATTTATTTGTTGTGGAGATCGGATCTGGGTAGAGGAGAGTCTCTTCCTCCAAAGTAGGAGGCTGTTTGTTACGGAGCCAGTCGTAATTTTCACGAACTTTTATGTAATTCTTAAGGACATTAACGTTATAGAAATTGAGGCCTTTGGCCATTGGTCCTATTTGGGATGCCATAGCCATAAAATCATCAAATCTACAGAAACTGCAACTCCTTTCCGACACGAAGTCAGAGTGCACTAGCAAAAAACAACAGAAGCAGGCAACTCCTTTCCGACACGAAGTCAGAGTGCACAGCAGCAATATCAACAGAATCCAGCAACTCCTTCCCGACACGAAGTCAGAGTGCTCAATTCAGCACCTCGTGCTGTTGCACCACTATAAGACCCCGATGGAATGGCTGGTCCACCGCCCGGTTCAGAATCAAATGCCCAGCTACCCTTTCGGATCGCCAAGGTACGAAAGTCTACACTATGTGTCTACCGTCGAAACCTAGCACGTCAACCGAACCGATTACAATACTCCAACAGCGCTCAAAACTAACGACTCTATCCGACACGAAGTCAGAGTCCAAAATTTCCGACCTCGCGGTCGAAAATAATCTCACAAGCTTATCAAGCGAATAGCCCGGCAGCTAAGGCAGCCGGCAAAACTTCAAACTTAAAAGCGAAAAATCCGAGAACTATGCCTCTCCCGACCTTAAGTTTGCGGTATACAAATGTTCTACGAGAAAGAGGGTAAATAGTTCTCATTTTTGAGGGCGAGAATCGAATACAAAAAGGTATTTAACATTCAATAAGCAAATTTATTTGTTATATTCTCAGAATTTTAAATCAGCGCCACCTGACCGCTGGTCGAAAAGAGCTGGAGGAGAAACGGAGGGTCAAAATCTGTTTCCTCCGAATACCTCAACATGGCGGCGATTGGCTTAGAAAAAATCAACACTAAAATTGCGCTTTTTTTTAGAAGCTGTTCTAAAGAAGCTTTTTTAAAAGCTCTTTAGAAGTTTCAAAGCGCTACCAGCCGAGTCTATCGCTTTGAATTTTTTTATAGACGTGGATTGTACTTTTGTGACCACGATTCTTCATAGGTAGTTCTATTTCTATTCAGTGAAATAATTTTAATGTCAGACTCACTTTTTCGCAATAAACACTCCTAAATGACCAGTAATTTAACTTTATCTTTGTTTAAACAAACCAAAACAAAAACCAAAAAACTTCTCCTCAATTAACATTTACTTGCTAAATTTGGCTAGTTTCATTTATTTTATTTCGAAAATTAAATAATTATAACTTAAATCGTTTGCAAAAATTTATATTTCAAAGAATAAATATGTAATATTAATCGCTTTTGAATAGAATGAAAACAATTTATATCAACATACAAAGATCTCGTAGTGAAATATTTATTTGACGTCATCTTAAATTGATCGATGTCTCAAAAATAAATTTATTTTAATTTATTGTCTAAAAGAATTAAAGTTTCTCAAGCAATTGTTGCGATGGCAATGGTGATTTAATTCTAATAAAAATGGCTTCCTATGCTTTTTAAAGAGCATTAAATTTTGAAGTTTTTTAAATAATTGAAGTGCTTCGAATTCGAATTCTTTTCTCAAATTTTCAATGTATTCTAATTTCGATGCGCTGAATTTTTTGACGCATCTCACTTCTCCGTATCATCTGTAGTCAAATTCAGCGATTTAAATGACTCGAAATTGAATTTCAATGCTAATTCAATGGGAAACTCTTCGTCAAGTACTAGATTTAAGTCCATCTTTTTTAATTTATCGACTTTTCACCGAACGATTTATAATAATTTCTGCCAACCATGTTCACTTATCCCCAAAAAAGCTTATCTAATTTGGTTGCAATTATATAATTTGTGTTTTTCAAATTCGGATATTTTATTTAGTTGCGGAAAGAGAGTTTAGATATTGTATATATTATTTTTATTTTAATAATAGTTTTTTAAGCTACTTACCAGTTTTTTTAAAATTTAGTTTATCAACTTTATATCAAAAATAGCAATGCTTCTAACTAGTTAGAATATTTTCAGTGGTCACCTAAATCGATGTGTAACCGGCAGAGAGGCTGACCATCAGAAGAAGTTTTTACCGGCGCAGACATTTTACTTCTCAATAAACACACACAAATTCGTATGAAGGTTGAAACTACTATTGCGGTGCAAAGTTGTTGGTTGCTCTTGTTCAAACATCATATTTTTAATAGTGTTTAACCCTCTAATGCATGAATTTTTATTTTCATCCCCAAAAAATATATATGTATCTTTAATACTCACACATTATGGGAAAAATACTAAAAAAAAATTTTAACTGCATTAGAATTTAAATATTTTCAATTTTTAAAATTTTTTCCACATGACAAAAATCAACTGCAAAATTTTTCTAAAATTTTTTTTTAACTGCATTAGAATTTAAATATTTTCAATTTTTAAAATTTTTTCCACATGACAAAAACCAACTGCAAAATTCCAATTTTGATAATAATGACTAGAAAACTACTAAAAATATTTCAAAATAACCCTTTTTAACTATGATTAATTTTTCAAAACAATTCATTAGTATTTAGTACTAATATTATTATTCTTTGAATACTGCCAAAAACGTTATTTCACAAAAGTTAATAACCTCACTCTTTAATTTTGAATACACTTTTACTACTATCATCTATGAGGATTATTAGAAACTGAAACTTTAAAATGAAATGTAATAGATGAAAAAAAAACACAGATTTGTCTTGGAGGAGCTCTAATTTAATAGAATAAAGTGGATTAAAAGACTTGTTACCAAACGGTAACAGTATGCATTAGAGGGTTAAATATTTGGTGTTCAGAACTTTTTCCGCCTAGAACAACTTGCTTCACCCGTTCGCTGTTTAGAGGACAACTTCTGCAGTAGTTTTCAAAGTGAAAATGTCCAACGAGGCACTTCCGAGTCAGATAATGATACTCCCCTATGATTTTAATAAAGACACGTCTTCCCGTGGGAACAAGAGACGTTTTTTACAAAATTTACTTCTTAAGTTATAACGGTCTTGCTGCTCAATCGGAGATCGGAGATCGAATTAACTGTTGTAGTGTCGACGCGGAGCGTCCTTACTAAGCATCGAAAAAAATCCCAGAAGGGGCGAAACGGTTCAAGGGGGAAAAAAGTGGTCATCAGACCGGTATGAACAGAGTGGGGGTCCTAGGACCATGCCTAGATCCATTCGCTACCATGTCGGATCGTGATGGATCATACGAGGGCGTTTAAAATCTTGCATGGCAAACTGGTCGTATTTTATAATTTGGGCTATGTTGTCGTGCTCTGTAGCCTCCACAGTCTCGAAGTATTTGTGTGAGGCAGATAAAATGGCTGAGTCGATCGGGTCAATTCCGAGATCCTTATGAATAATGGTGTTCCTGACATACCACGGGGCGTTTGTAATATTCCTCAGGGTCTTGTTTTGGAACGTTTGCAATTTTTTGCGGTGGCATTTCTTAGCGGTTGCCCAGACTGGGGACGCGTACATAATGACTGGTTTGATCATTGACTTGTAGAGAAGCACTTTGTTCCGAAGAGACATCTTGGAGTTTCTGCCTAGAATAGGGCCCAGGCTGATGGTTGCGCCTGTCGCTTTGGCAATGGTTTGTTTTATGTGTTCTTTGAAGCTCAATCTACAGTCTAGATGAACACCGAGATATTTGGTATGGGGCTGGTTAAGGATTTCTGAGTTAAAGATCTCAAGATAGGTGTCGTAGTGGGTTCTGACTTTATGATTTCGGAAGAGAACTGAAACGCTTTTTTGGGCGTTGATCTTAATGCGCCAATCTTCGCACCACTGTTCAACCGAGTACAGGGCGTTTTGCACTTTCTCAAAGGCTATGTTGCCTCTCTTGGATTTGGCCAAGATTGCAGTGTCGTCTGCGAATTGGGCTGTGATGGTGTTGTCGGAGGTCGGGAAATCGTTGATATAGAGATTGAATAAGCTGGGTGAAAGTGAGCTGCCCTGGGGAACTCCAGCTTTTATTGCTTTTATCTCGGATAGGGTGTTGTTTATCCTTACTTGAAAGCATCTGTTGGTAAGGAACGCATGAATGATATGGATAAGGGGCTTCGGTAAATTGCTGTTGATGAGCTTCTTTATTAGGCCTTCGTGCCATAAGCTATCGAAGGCCTTTTCTATGTCTAGGAAGACCGCTCCCACGTGCTCCTTATTGTTAAAGGCATTACCAATATACTCTACAATTCGATGGACTTGATGGACTGTAGAGTGCCCTTGTTTAAAGCCATATTGATTCTGATTGATGGTGCTATTGGTTTGGGTAAAGTTATTTAGTCTCGAAAGGATGACTCTTTCGAAGACTTTTGCCAGGGTGGGGAGAAGACTGATTGGTCTGTAACTAGATGGTTGAAGGGGACTTTTGCCTTGCTTCTTGAAAAGAATAATAATAGCTTTTTTCCATTTATTGGGAAAATAGTGTCTCCTAATACAGGCATTGAAAATGTTAGTGATTAGGACAATTGTTTTAGGGGCGAGATATTTTAGGGCTTTGTTTGAAATTTGATCGTGGCCCGAGGCTTTTTTGGGGTCAAGTGTCTTAATAATTTGAATGATCTCATTAGGTGAAGTGTGATCGATGTTGTTGGTGGGGTTGATGGCAAGGTAGCTGACAACTTCTCTTTCTACTTCTTCCACCACGTCGTGGTTGATGGGGGCATTATGAGGCGTGAATTGGTTACTAAGGCTGTTGGCTAGGACTTTTGCCATGTCGTGTTCTGTGTAGGCCATTTTGTCTGGTCCCTTTAATGGACCTATGCTTTGGGCCTTCGATTTTAAGGCTTTTGCCATTCTCCATACCGAGTTATTTTCGGTGGAGAGTTTTACAACTGTATCTTCCCACGTAGTCTGCTTGTGGTTTTTTATGAGGTCACTGACTTTGCGGCAGGCCTCGTTCCACATTCGTTTGTCCCCTGGAAATCTCGTTCTTTGGTAGATCTTTCTAAGTCTATTTTTGGTTCTAATTTCCTCTCTGATTTCGGAGGGAAGTTTTTGAGGCTTATTGACTTCAATCGGTCTTGAACTGCTATCGATGTCTCTTCTGATTTTTTCAGTAATATGATCGATTGCCTCGTCTATTTTATCAGTTGTTGTGAGGTCAGGGTTTGCATCAATGTTGTCATGGGAGAGGTCATGAAATTTTTCCCAGTTGGTAGTAAATTTGAGGGACTCTGGGGATTGCGTAAGCCCATATAGTGTAAAAGTGATAGGGCAGTGGTATGATGAGAGACTTTGATGGACCTTGAGCGATGGGTAGCTGGGTATTCCTTTTATCAGCATAATATCCAGAATGTCTGGTCTATAGCAGAGGGCATCTGGATAGTGGGTGGGTTCGTCGGGGGCCAAAAGTGTTACGCCACTGTTGACGATGTAGTTTTTGAGAACATGACCGTTGATGTTGTCAGCCCTGCAGCCCCATGTGGTAGACTTGGCGTTTAAGTCGCCGGCTAGGATGGTGGGTAGCCCTGTGTTCATGAGGGCGTGCAGGTCTTTTGTCGTGAGTCTGGAGTTTGGGGGATTGTAGACAGAGATAACAAGGAGTTGACCAAAGTGGTTGTTGTCAATTATCACTGCCGAGGCTTCTATGGTGTTAAGATTTGGCAGTATGAATTCTGTGCTTTTGTTACTTCTTTTGGAGTAGATAGCGACACCTCCTCCTCTGTTATTGAGTCTGTCTTTCCGATAAATGTGGAAATTGGGGATTTTAACTTTGTCGCAGGGCCTTAGGTGCGTTTCACTAATAAGAAGAATGTCGAGGTTATTTTCTTGAATGAAGAGTTTGACCTCCTCAAGTTGCCTTCTAAGGCCATTTAGGTTAGCAAACCCGAAATTGGTGTACATGGTTGGCAGAAAGGTACGTGTATTAGTAGTGCCTAAATTATTCATAATTTAGGGCCGTTGATAACTCATTAAAGGCGTTCATGCCTATTTCTACTCTTTCCCATAAGTTACTAGCCGACTTGATCTTAGCGGCGGTGTTTTTTGCTATTTGTATGATCTTCTTTAGATCAACACATTTGAGGAAGCTTTGAAGTTGTCTTATGATATCAGATAAACTGAGATCTTCTGAGACGTCTGAGGAGTTATTTACATTAGGGGTGGGGATGGTTTGTTGCACTGGGGAAGTGGTTCCTGAAGTTGTTTGGGAGTAGCTTCTCCCTGTTTGTGCTAGATTACTCACGAAGGATCTGGGGGCGTTAGCCTGATTGTTTGCGAGTAAGACTGGCCTTGGGAGGAGAGTGGCCCGCCTGTGTGTGTTGAAATTATTGGCATTAGAGGGAACATCTTGTTCGATTTCCTCCTCTTTTGGCTTGGGGGCCTTTGGGCAACCTCGGTAGTTAGCTACGTGCTGTCCTCCGCATAGGACACATTTGGGGTTGGGGATTTTGCCTTTAGTGGGGCAGTCGGCAGAAAAGTGGTCTCCAGCGCATTTGACACAGCGCGGTTTGTTGGAGCAGCCTGATTTCGCGTGCCCATACCTCTGGCATTTATGGCATTGGGTTGGCTGTTTCTTACGTTTGTAAGGGGCCACTGAAACAATGAGGTGCATGAAGGCGGTCATATTGAATATTCGTTTAGAATTGTCATTATTGGGGAGTTCTATGAAATAGACTGGAAGGGGCCATTTAACACCATCTACCATCTTGGAAAATTGGAATACAGATTTAATATCATATCCAAGGTTCGTCAGTTCAGACTGAATGGTTTGAGCTCCCATGTCAGCTGGAACGTTTCTTAGAATGACTTTTAGCGTCCTCTCACTCTTCATTTTGTAGGAGTGGAATTCAATGCCTTTTCCTGACAAGATTGAGGTAACATGTCTGTAATCTATATCTGAGCTAACTCTTATGTTAAGTGATTCAGGGTTTGCTTTGCCGGTGAAGTTATTGATTCCGGCCTTTTTAAGCTCTTCTGATAGATCTTGCCATTTAATGTTGGCGTTTGTTATGACAATTGGAGGAGGTTTAGGGCTATTATTCCTCACGGTAGTGTAGACCTGGTCATTAGTCTGTACCTCTTTTAAGGTAGCGTCCGTGTCCATGTTTTCATGGCCAATATCATCAATGGCGGTGAATTTATTTGTTGTGGAGATCGGATCTGGGTCCGTGGCGGAGCGTCTCCTTTTGAAGGTTTGCTTGGGCTTTACGAACCCAGCATTATCGATGCTTGTTTGGGAGTTAATTCCCTCATCTGGTTGAACCAGGTTTTCATAGTCAACTATTACACTATGCTTTTCGCAGTTGGGAATTGAACATTTTCCCAATTTCTGAAGAAACATCATAACCTCTTTCACCATATTTTCATGGTACATTGAAATTATTGAGGCTGAAACCTGATACTGGTCGGGTAAGTGATCATGACTGCTATGAAGAGCAAGTCTCGTGTCTTCGAGTGACTTTTGAGTGATCCTATAGCTTTCTTCAGCTTTAAGGATTTGATCACAAAGGTCCAACGCAATTTGCGAATTGGCCATGATAGAGTGAATAAATAAAATCGTAGCAGAAGAATCAAAAATGATTTATCGCTATGTCAATAAAAGCACGTGTGAACACGGCTTGATCAATAAAAGTTTAACTATCCAGAATAAAAATATTCGAGTCAATAAAAACAGTATTCGCACATGCAAGCACGGCGTAGTTCAATATAAAATGAATGCACAAGTTTAAAGGAAAGCCAAGTAAATAGAGACAAGAATCAATTCAAAACACGGAATAAAATCTACTAAAAGTAGAAGTCAAAAATCAACAATAAAAAGAAATCAAATATGGCGACCACACGTGCAAGCACGCAGGTACCGCCCTAGAATTAAAATAAACACCAACAATCCCACAGATCTTAGCAATAGTTAAATCCGTCAGCAATAATCGACCGACTGCTACTCCGCTACAAGGTCCCGATTGAATGACTGGTCCACCGCCCGATTCAGAATCACATGCCAGGGCCGCCCTTTCGGGTTACCCAAGGTATGATTGAGTACGCGATGCGTTCTCTCCCAAAACCTAGCACGTCAACCGAACCGAAACGATTACAATATTCCAACAGAACCCAATAGCACAATACAAGCAACTCTTACCGACACGAAGTCAGAGTAAACCAAGTTCTTCTTGTTGACCACGGAAGGTATTCCGAAATCCTTTAGAACGATAAGTAGAAGTCAGAACAATCAACAATAAAAAGAAATCAAATATGGCGACCACACGTGCAAGCACGCAGGAACCGCCCTAGAATTAAAAACAAACACCAACGATCACACAGATTGTTGTTATCGAAACAACACAATTGAAAGACTAAAAATACATAAAAACCTTAAGCAGGAGATGCAACGAATCATCACATTTTTGACTGGCACATTTTTGAATCGCTAGTGGAATTTTTGATTTGTTAGTTCTTGCTGCTCAATAATATTACCTCAATCATTTATATATTTGATATTTTATAAATAAGTGGTGTCAACTATTTTCCTTACAATCAGCATTCTTATAATTCATAGATTTTTTTTATTTATAGTATTGATAGTTTAAGTATTGATTCTTCGTGGATAGATGGAGTTGTGTACTATTCTGGAGATTATGGGTCTCCTGAGTTCTCACCGAAACTACTAGCACGGTGCAAAGTTGTTGTTTGTTGCTAGCCTTTATTTAAACAGCATTTTTTAAGGTATTTAAATATTTGATGTTCATAACTTTTGCCGTGTAGAACAATTTGCTTCACCCGTTCGCAGTTTAGGGCAATTTCTGCTGTAATGATTAGGTTAGGTTTTGAATTATCGTCGCACTAGAAACACGAGGGCTATTGTCGACGGCCGTCGTATTTTAGAAGCACATCTGCTGAACAATTCAAAACTAAATTTAATTATTCACAATACACGTTTTCCCCTTTGAAAGGAAAGACGTTTTTTACAATTGTAAACGTAATGTTTTTCAATTAACCACTGCTTTCTCAATTATTAATGTATTTAATTTTTTATAAAAAAGTGGTGTAAATGACGACGACGTTTAACAAGTTTAGGAGGACCTGGCAGCGCAGCTGCCTCCACCTCCGGTATGGCAGGAAAATTGGGATGGCGAGAATTAAAGTGAGTGGCCGCACAAAGAACGAATGGGTGGTGTGGCGGGGAATGGTGTAAATTAATTTCTTTTCAGCATTTATTATTATATTACATAATTTTTATTTTTTTAATATTGTTTAAATAGTTTAAGTATTGATTCTTCGTGCATTGATGGAGTTGTGTACGATTCTGGAGATTATGGGTCTCCTGAGTTCTCACCGAAACTACTAGTACGGTGCAAAGTTGGTTTGTTGCTAGATCTTATTTAAACAGAATTTTTAATGGTATTTAAATAATTTGATGTTCATAACTTTTGCCGAGTAGAACAATTTGCTTCACCCGTTCGCAATTTAGGACAATTTCTGCTGTAATGAACAATTCTAAATACAAAACTAAATTTAATTATAGACAAGACACGTCTTCCCCTTTGAAAGAAAAGACGTTTTTTACAATTGTAACCGTAACGATTCCAATCAATTAATGTTTCCTCAAATGTTTACGTATTTGATTTTTTATAAAATAGTGGTGTCAGTTAATTTCTTTTCAGCATTCATTATTATATTACATAATTATTTTTTTAATATTGTTTAAATAGTTTAAGGTTATTCGTAGGCTGTGAGGCGCCTTAAGGTCAGTGTCACGATCTACGGATCGGAAGGTCCCGCGATCGAGTCCTGGTCGCTGAAAACTCACCGAATTCATTCACTCATTAAATCTGTTGGGTCCGATAGTCCTGTGGGTGGTCATTACGCAGTTTTCCACGGGTACAGGTTCCTGGAGAATATTTCCCATCCCTTCAGTGACGTGTCTAAATTGTAGAGGTGGCGCGTAATAGATGGCAGCATCTGTCACGTTAATGTGTGTATGTGTGTGTTTTGACTGTCTTACTTGAGGAAGGTTTGTAAGCGGCTCTCTGAGCAAGCACACAAGCCTGAAAATATATGTATACCAACCAGCCAAGGTTATTCGTGTTTAGTTTAGTTCGAGTTGTGAACTATTCTTAAGAATGTGGGTCTCTTGAATTCTCACCGAAACATGTCAATTTCTTTATATTAAACTATTTAGTATTTCTCTGTTTTCTGCCATCAATCTATTGTACTTGAATCTTCTCACGTACCATATGCCATACGCATGGTTGAAGGTATTTTCTGAAATGAAATTTTCATTTAGTTTGAAAAAATGAGTTTCTCTCTCCTATAAATAGATGAAAAATTAAAAGAATTTTTGGAATGGAAATGCAATAAGCTCTCGAACTGGAGGGCTTAGGTTTTACCTTAAATAGCCGGACCAGAGGACATGGTGAGAAATAGAATAAATCATGCTTTAGAAAAGAGGCAAGAAAACATTATTTTTACAACAATAGAGTCATCAATGAGTGGAATGAATTACCATAATATGTTGTGTATTCGAAGAGAGAGGAAGATTTTAAGAAGAATCTCGATAACTATTGGCTTGCTATTGGAAACTGGTAAGCAATATGATATATTTTGGATCAACCTTGCTGGGCCACTGGCCTGTTGTTGGTCGACAATTTTTGTATTTGTATTTGAACATCAGAACAACGACTTTGTTAATTTTTATTTTGGCCCCAAACAAGCAAAAGGAAACTCTCAGTTTTTGTGTTGGTTCTACTTATATATATTAACTCGTTTTTATAGCATAGCAAATTCATATCAGCGCTATCTGAATGTGATGTTAACAAATTTTTTAATGCTTAATAACTACACATTTGATACATTTATTTTTTAAAAAATGACTTTGGTACCAGTTTTTGTAAATAAAGAAAGAAAATAGCAATATAAAATTATTTATTACCTGACTATATTAGAAACAAACGTTGCGTCATCCATGACATAACGCGATATTTAAAGGAGAATGAGTCCGCTTAACCGCGGGTCTTCTACCAATATGCCTCACTGCTAATTGGGAAAAATTATTTTCTGATCCACATTTCTTCATTTACGGGATGGGAAAAAAGTAACAAATAAACAGCAGTTGGCTACAACATGCCCATTTTTGTATTTTTAATTCCTTTTTCAAAATTTAAGATATAACGGATGAGATTTTTGAGAAATCTTAGGCTATTTGCGCTTCTTTTTAAAGATTTACATTCGTAATTATCTCAACTTCGCGAAACGCCATGCACTTCAATTTTGGCTGCCTTTATATGGTGATTTATCATTAAAAAATACATTCTACATTATTTATAGGCTTTCAAAGGATTGGTTTTAAGCTTTAGAGCAATAAAGGAAGACTATGTGTTCATCAATAGAGATCGCTCAACAAATTTGACTACAATTATATTATATTTTTGTTTAATTCAGATATATTTTATTATACCAAAACACACTTTAAGTTTGCAGCATTAAAATGTTCTAGGCGGAGGAAACGGCGTAAACAACGCTGCTGGCACCGAAATTTTGCCTGCCCTGATTTATCGCTCCTTTGCGATACGTTCACCCTGATCACGTGCCCTGATATTCGTGCGCCCTGTTACGTCAAAATCGAAGGGCAAAATTATTAATATTTCATTCTAACTGAACAAAAACTAATAAAAGTATGTCTTGAAATAACGAATAAAGAGAGTTTAGATATTGTATTTTTATTTATAATTTGTTGTTCAATAAAAACTTTCTACCAGTTTTTTAAAATATTAAGTATAACAACTATATAAATAATTACCAATAAGTAATTACAGGTGAGGTGATTTCAGTGGTCACCTGATCTGCCCTGAGATCCGTCAAAGACGCCATTGCTGACGTTTTCGGAAATCTAGAGGCGTTCAAGAAAAACGCAGCTGCCCTGGCAGCCTGCTCCAGCAAGGAGGAGAAGATGTTGGCCCTGTTCAGCATGCTTGCTCCTTAGACTCTCGGCTCGTGAGCTCTAGTTTTCGTCCCAGGACTCTCGGCTCGTGAGTTCTCATTCTCATGTTTTAGACCAGCCGGTTCGCCTGGCTATTTGATTCTTGTTTTAAGTTATGCCCTATGGGACGTTTTCGATGAATGTGAAAGGGCGCTTCGCGCCGATGCACAGATTGTTAGTTTATGATTTCATTTCAGATGGTCACCTGAATTGGCGTGAGACCGCCAAAAGGGCGGCTATTGAATCTTGTCCGAATTCCGACTGGTTTTCGGCAATTCGCAACACGAGAGAGTGCGCAACATAGTTGAATGGGAAAAATAAATAAGAATGAAAAATGCAAAAAAATATGTAACTAACCATCGGGAGACCATTGGAAGAGCCTTTTGCCTGCACAATAATTGTGCTTTTCGCAAAACGAATCCATAATGTACAATGAAAACATCAATTAATGATGTGAAATATATGAAAACATTAACTCTTAAATAATATTTTGATGTTAATTAAGTTTCACCCAAAATCAAGACAACTACTTTCACCAGTTCTCAGTTAACAAATCAAGACATATGCTTCAGTACTGCGGTGCGGAGTTATTTTTTCACTTCCAAAAGCCTTAGCAACGAAGAAGCTTAGATAGATTTTTAAAAGAGTTTTAGTTTCAATTTTTAGTCATGTCTTCCCTTCAACAGGTAAGACATTTATCTGAGACACAAGTATTGAATCGAATCTGTTGTCAATAGGCAATCGGAGATCGAAATAGCAATACAAAGCATCGACGCGAAGCATTCTTACTTCTCCATCTAAGATACCCCAAAAAGGGAGAGCGTTTGTGATATCCAAAAGTAAACTATAAGATAAGTCCGTAAAAAAATAATGTGGAAACCCGTGGGAGAGACCGCAGGGCAAAGCAATAGGCTTGTCTAATAAAACTAACAATAAATAAAAAAAAAATGATGAAAATGAACACCAAAAAGGGCAATGAACACAAATCGTTAAACACTGGACATAACAATGATATTCAAAGTGGCTACTTGTCGTCAGGGTAAGAGTAGTTAAGGGAAAATCTTAACTGTCATAACGGTATTACCAAGATGGGTCCTGATGAACGGTGAATGGACGTTTGTATTTTTGTTCAACTATATGATCGTAAGCGATAATGTCTTTAAGGTTCTCATATGTAGATTTATCAATAGAGGTTTTGTAATTATGTGAGGCAGAAAGAATCGCTGAGTCAACAAAATCAATATTGAGGTCGCAGTGAAGGATCTTATTTCGCACATACCAAGGAGCATTTGTCATTCTTCTCAGGGCTTTATTTTGGAATACTTGTAGTTTGTGTCTGTGTGTCCTGCGAACAGCGGCCCACGCTTGAGAGGCGTAGAGTAAAATTGGCCTAATCATAGACTTATAAAGTAAGACCTTGTTGTTATGCCCATTTCACACCTGGTCACAACTACTTGCAACTCCCATAGGACACAGTGTATTAAAAAGTTGCACTCAAGTCGTGAGATTTTTTCATACGAGCACGAAAAAATCTCAGTTGCATGTAACCTTAGCCAATCAGGACTCGGCATTTGCTTGGCTGCATTGTGGCGAGCTAGACTTCGCCAACTGGTTGTTTATTTACTGTTTAAGCCGCCAACCTTCCTTGCTTGAAAAAATCTGCGCAATTAAAAACGGGTAGCAAATGAATGGAAAATATGGAAAAATTTTCTTATTAAGGAAGTTCGGAAACATAGACTATATTCAACATCAATTTTGTTTCCTTTCCAAAGATATTCCAACAACACTTGTCTGTCAAAACTCACATCAAGATGAATGAAAAGTAGCTTTGTATTATTTACTATATTATTTTTTGTAATCTGGAGGCTGGTTGAAATGTGGTTTGTTATAATTTGTATTATAAAGATAAATTAGCGTCATCTATTGTTCATGCTTTTGAGGTTGCGATTGCGTGGCGTACTGCTACACCACAGATAAATAAATGTTTGTTTAATGCCTAAAATGTCTGAAATTTTCATATTATATTTATTTTATTTTCATTTATTTTTTTTTCAATAGGTTTTACGCGAAATTTAAAGTACTGTTTTTATTTGTATAGTTAATTTAATCAGTAAATTTTTTTAAACTTTTTATTTACTTAAATGAAATCCATTTGCGATATTTTTTTTTTTTTTCATTTTGATTTCCCATCACTGCCAGCCACTTTAAAGTCAACAGTTTTCTCTAGATAAGGAAACGATAGCGGCTTCGCCGCTAGCTCTTCGTTACTAAAAATGCGTAGCGTAGCGTAGTATACAGATTTCGGCATCGCATGTTTATACACATAATGTTAGTAGTATAAATCAAATAAAAAAAAAACACAAATTCAAGTTGCCTCAACTTTTAATGGACAAATATAACCCACTTTCCTAAATTCTTATTCATGTATAATAACCCTTTTCGACCGGCAGTCAGGTGGCGCTGATTTAAAATTATGAGATTATTAAATTTGGAGTTTTATCGGAAAAAAAATGCGTTCAACGGCATCAATGCCAGCAACTCATTAAAAACCAAGTTATTTTTTATACAAATAACGAATAATACAAGTCAGCTGGGTATCGGTATTTTTGAAGAGCTTGAACATTCTCTTTGCTACACGCACGATCGTGCGAGCCCGGTCGGAAAGGGTTAGCAGATTTTATGATGAACAGCGCTCGTTATCGGAGTTTCTGGATTATTATTATTCTTTCGCTTAATCCTTTTCCTTTTTTTTTTTAAAGTTTTGTATACTGTGTTCCTTTTAGAACGTATACGAAAGCTCATTGCCACTGGATGGTACTTATATATATTTTGGTTTGTATGCTTGATCAGAGACTCGCTTATATACCTTCGTAAGAAGTTTTAACGACACACAGAGGCAAAATACAAGCAGGACGAAGCGGGAATCGAACCCTTACCCGTTACAGCTCGCATAAACGACTGTTAACGTAATCGGCTCCGTTCCATTAGACTTAGGCGTTAAACTATTTCTTTAGGAAACGTATTCCCTTATTAAAGAGAAGACGCTTGTTTTAATTAATGTTGAAATTAAAATTAAGAATAAACAATCATCCGTAATTTTAAAATAAATTTGTTTTTAGCAAATAAGTGGTGTTAACTTATTTCGATACAGCTTATATATTTTACATACTTGTATATTTTGTGAATAATTATTTTTACTTTCAATTACTGAAAAATAAATATGAAGATGTATATCTATTGTGTTCTTATTTTAGAATAAAGCTGTAACATACTGCCCCACGTGATTATGAGACCTGTAATCACTTAGGCATCACCAGTCTAGGGATGGATGCAGAACTGCTCTATCCCTTTGAGACCGGCGGTCAGATGGCGCTGATTTGAAATTATGAGACTACATATGGAGTTTTATCGAAAAAAAAAAGCGTTAAACAGCATCAATAACGTCAACTCCATAACAACAAAGTCATTTTTTTAATACAAATAACGAATGGCACAGGTCAGCTGCTTCGGTTCCGATATTTTTGAAGAGCTTGAACATTCTCTTTTTTTACCCGCACGATCAGGGCCTGTTCCTCCATAAGACCGGGCCTAGGGCCCCCTTGTTTTATGGAAATATAAAATATTATACACATTTTCCTCTTTATTTATTTCGATGTATCTTAATTTCTTAAAATATTACTGACATTATAAAATTCTGTTATTTTATATCTCGTTTTTTTATTTATTTTGTAATGTAAAATGGTTTGGTTTGAATTATCGTCGCACTAGAGCTACACGAGGGCTATTGGCGATTTGTATAATGTAAAATGAAATTAAAGATTTTTAAAAAAAATCAGAGCAAATCTAACAAAATCATTGATAGTTTCATGAATTGTGTGCATAAATAGACCCAAAAGCATTTGCATATCTAGGGCAACAAAACCACTGTAGACCAGTGTTATGTTTCATCACTAATTACTACAAATTCCATAAAAATGCCGGTAATGGTAAGTGTGTTACATAAAAATGCCAGCTGAATGGTTAGTGTGCTAGCCTTTGGAGCTGCTGGGTTCGGGCTCAAATCCCGGTCAGGCATGGATGTTTGTGTTTGTCAATAAATGTCATTATGTGTTATTCCTTTCTTTGCGACTGTTAATATTCTTTCCGTGTCTGTCTTACTTAAGGAAGGCTTAATAAGCGGGTCTCTGATCAAGCACACAAGCCGGATATATATATAATGGTAGTAGTACATAATTTTTTTTACATAGTAAATCTATCAGTTGTTTTAGTAAGAAGATTCACAACAAGAAATCTATAATTTCAGTTTTACTCAATGATCCAACAATCTTTTTTTTTTTTTAATTTTGAATTTTATTATAAGCTTACAGCATAAAAGTCGTAATTTATAAACATACATGGCACATTTAGGATAAAAAAAACTGTACAAAAGTATTTTAATAAACATGACATCAAAGAAAATTGTATAGATCTTTCAAAACCTGCCTTTTTAAATAAGTGTCATGAGGATGAAAAGCATAAAAATTGCCTTAGAGGTTTCAGGAACAAAAATATTTGTCACATCTAATCAATTGCCACAGCAAATAAGTCAAAGTAAAAAAAATATATACATATGAGCAGGGTAAAGAGAAGTAAGATGACAAACTTAAGGTAGAATTATTTTTGAATGAATTAGCAATCTATATACATAAAAGGCGACTTGTGTTTGTCTGTCTATTGTTTGTATAGGACGCGAAATATGTATTTTTTTTAATTTGAGCTTCTTATCAAAGGTACTTTTGAAATTAATATTGATCATTACTATATCCAAGATAGATGGGTAATTAAATGTTAAAAAAACTACTTGGGTAATCTTCATATCTTATGTAACTCAAATGAAAGAAAAAAATAGTTAAATTGACCATTAAATTATTTTTTTCACTTTTACCCGTGCAACCCCGGGTATAACAGCTAGTTAGTTTATAAACCAGGAAAACTGTACGATTCTATAGTTGAACTCATAGTTTCCTTGCACAGAAGCCACGACCATGGGCGGAGCTATAAAACGAGCGGAGCAATCGGATGAAGAGAAAACTTCAGCAGTTTTATTTTGTGTTAATTCAATTGTTCCATGCGATTTATAGCCCCACCCATGGTCGTGGCTTCTGTGCAAGGAAACTATGAGTTCAACTATAACCTTCATATTTTCACTGGTAATTTATTCTTTATTTTAAAGGGAAATGGGACCGTGGATCTCCAAACTAAAGTGCGTCAGTGTTAATCTAATGAAGAAATTTCCAAAGTAAATCCAAAGAAGCAATTTCAAAAAGTGGGATTAATAGAGACCTGCAAATTATCTACATTTATCATTAAAAAATTCCGCTTGTTAAAATATTCAATATAGCCGGAGAAATGCGGCTTCCAAAATAATTTTTTTAATCTCTTTAGAAATATAGCTATGATACCAAGTTTGTCACCTTGTCCAGTTAGTCATTTTCAGCTTCTTTAATGATAGGTAATATGCAGCCAATTGAACACTACAAACATAGAAGTTCGGAGGACTTTCATAAATAATAAAAACAGTGTAGCAGAGAAGAAACAATATTGGTAACTAAAGGTTATGGAATACCTAGAGCATTCGGGCCGGAATGCCATTTGGCGACTTTTGGCGTTCGGTTCGGCTAGTACGTTTTCGCTACTTGGCTGCAAAAGTAACCCGCCAAATCGAGACCGGCCCGAATACGCTAGCAGTACCTAGATTCACGATCGTGCGTGTGTAAAAGAGAAAGCTCAAGGTTTTTAAAAATATCGATACGGAAGCAGCTAACTTGTACAATTCTTTATTTGAATAATAATGACTTTGGTTTTAAGGAGTTGCTGACTTTGATGCTGCTTAAAGCATTTTTTTCGATTAAACCTAAAATTTAATCTCATATACTTAAAGCAGCGCCATCTGATCGCCGGTCTTAAATTGATAAAACTGCAAACAAGGGAAGACCTGAAGGCTTGGCTCGATTGAACGATTCATAATAATTTCTGGCAACCATGCACACTTAGCCTAAAATAAGCTTATCTTATTTGGTTGTAATTATATAATTTGTGTGTGTTTTTTTTTTCAAATTCAGATATTTTATTTAATTGCGGAAAGAGGGTATAGATATTGTATATATATTTTTTTTGTTTTAATAATAGCTTGTTAAACTGTCTACCAGGTTTTTTTTTTTTTTAACATTTAGTTTAACAACTAAAAATAATTAGAATGAGTTCTCACCCCTCCGTTCGACGTCCTGAATAACACTCCACAGGACCCAAAACTGTATCCCTCCGCTGCTAATGACACGCCCACCCAATCCCAACAGGCTCCGCCTCCTCGTAATCTCAACATCCCGCCCATTATGGTGCGATGCAACGAAAACCCGAAAAACCTGTGCAATAAAATCTCCAGCTTAATCACCTCGGAAATAAACTTTAAAATCGTTAATGATTACATTAAAATTACGACCATCTCTAAAGACGAGCGAATTGCGCTCATCACTGCTCTTCGCAGTAATAATATAGAATTCTATGCTCCTACCAGCCCATTTGACAAACCTCTAAAAGTCGTCTTTAAAGGCATCTACAGAGGAATTGACTCTGCTGATGTCAAGCTCGAGATAGAAAATCTTGGCTTTAACGTCACTGAAGTCACCCAAATGCGTCGCCTTCGAAATCGGGAAAAACTCCCTATGTACTTAGTCACCATTCCAAAATCTGACAACGTCGATGAAATCTATAATATTAAGACCCTTTTCTCGCTCTCCATTGAGGTTGTCAAATACGAACCCCCACTGCGGGTAAACCAGTGCCACAATTGTCAGAAGTTCTTTCATGGCTCGGCAGTATGTTCCATGAAACCAGCATGCGTCAAGTGCGGCCGAGACCATAGAACTTCTGAATGCACAAAACCCAGGGACGTCGACCCGACTTGCGTCAACTGCGGTGGCAAACACACCGCTAATTACCGAGGATGCCCCAAATTTCCGAAATGGGCCAAAAAACTATCCCCAGCGGAACGCGTTACCAACAAAAGTCGTGCAAACTACCGACTCGTCCAGGATCAAAATCTTGAAATGGAGACTCAAAACGCTCCACAATATCAAAACCGCCCATGGGAGATGCCAACTCACGCTCCTGTTAATCCGGCCCCCCACCAAACCTTCATTAGGTCTCAACCTTGCCAAGATCAAACCCCACAAGCCCCTAACGGTCTCACTATTGAGACTCTTTTCGCCATGTTTCAAAAATTAGCCGCGCAAATTGCAAATCTGACCCAAACTATCGCTTCGCTTCTCCCCAGTACATCTGCCTAACTCCGCCCCACTCCGGTCCCTTTCGGGCCGTCTGCTTCTCCTTTTGCGTTTTTGTTAGGAAAAAAAAAAAAAAAAAAAAAAAAATGCATAAAATTCCAAATTCTCCATAAAAATTTTGTTCTGTTCATGTTCGTCCTGTATTTTTTGTCTGTTTATTGCCTGTCCGAATGTCTGTTTATTGAGGGAAACTCATTTTTCGTCCGCGCTTACATCTTATCATCCAGGAACGTTTGTCGCCTCCGGCGACAGTGGTTTCGCAATTTATTAATGCTTTGCTTTGCTTTGCTTTGAGTTCTCACCGAAACTACTATTCAGTGCAAAGTTGTTTGTTGCAATTCCAATCAATACTAAACTTAATTATAGACAGACACGTCCGTCTTTCCCCTTAAAGGAAAGACGTTTTTTGCAATTGTAACCGTAATGTTTTTCAATTAACCAATGCTTCCTCAAATATTTATGTATTTGATTTTTTATAAGAAAGTGGTGTCAGTTTCTTTTTTTTTAACATTCATTACTATATTACATAATTTTTATTTTTTAATATAAGTATTGGTTCTTCGTGTTTAGTTCGAGTTGTGAACTATTCTGAAGAATATTGGTCTCTTGAGTTCTCACCGAAACTACTAGTACGGCAAAAGGTTGTTTTTTGTTGCTAGCTCTAATTTAAACAGCATTTTTAATAGTATTTAAATATTTGATGTTCATAACTTTTGCCTTGTAGAACAATTTGCTTCACCCGTTCGCAGTTTAGTACAATTTCTGCTGTAATGAACAATTCAAAACAAAACTAAATTTTATTATAGACAAGACACGTCTTCCCCTGTGAAAGGAAAGACGTTTTTTCAAAACTGGAACTGTAACTAACGCTTTTCAATACTTCCTCAATTATTCATATATTTGATTTTTTATAAAAAAGTGGTGTCAGATAATTTATCTTCGACATTCATTATTATATTACATAATTTATATTTTTTTTTTAATTGTAAAAATAGTTTAAGTATTGGTTATTCGTGTTTTGTTTGAGTTGTGAACTATTCTGAAGAATGTGGGTCTCCTGAGCTCTCACCGAAACATGTACATTTCTGAATATTAAACTATTTCTGCCATCAATCTATGTTTTTTTTTACTTGAATCTTCTCACGTATCATATGCCATACGCATAGTTGAAGATATTTTCTGAAATGAAGTTTTCATTTAGTTTGAAAAAATGATTGTCTCTCTCCTTAATTAAATAGGGGGAAAATTTAAAGCAACGTCTCATTGGAACGGAAATGCTGTAAGCTCTCAAACTGGAGGGCTTAGGATTTACCTTAAATAGACGGACCAGAGGACTTGGTCAGTAATTGAATAAATCATGCTTTAGAAAAGAGGTAAGAAAACATTTTTTCAATAGAGTCGTCAATGAGTGGAATGCTTTACCAGATTATGTTGTGTATTCGAAGAGAGTGGAAGATTCTAAGAAGAATCTCGATAACTACTGGAAACTGGTAAGGAATTAGATATATTTTTTTACCAACCTTGCTGGGTCTCTGGCCAGTTGGTCGTCGACAATTTTTGTATTTGAACATCAGAACAACAAAATTGCCGTGGCAATAAACGTACTTGCTGATTTGAAGATCCTTGAGCAACAGAAATTGCTCAAATGATGTTCTATTTTTAGTATTTTACATAGATTTAGAAAGCAGCAGATCTGCCCATCGATTATGCAATGCCGTACAACGCAATACAAACCGCGCGATTGTGTGATGAATCCACATTTCGCCGTTTTCACAATGCATCACGGGATAATGGTTCACAAAAAATGCTTTTGCCGAAGAGTTACATGCAATAAAAACTGCATTTTTAATATGCTTTTTTTATGAATAGATACCTTATGTCTGCCAGAAATTATAAATACATATCCCTTTTTGGGGTATCTTAGATGGAGAAATAAGAACGCTTCGCGTCGATACTTCTTCGTCGATAGTCGTATTGCTATTTCGATCTCCGATGGTAAAAAGTTTTAATTAGTTAATATTAAATATATATTTTTTATGAGTCGAATTATCTCATTGTGCCATTTGGTGGCTTATGGCCATGTGCTAGGGCTTGCGAACTGCCTATTGTGATACTGGTTCACAAGGGGCTTCAACTTTTCCTCTAGGGGCAGATCTGCTACTATAAAATACTTTTATATTACAATTGCAGTCACATTTTAAGAAAATAGACAAGAAATAGTTTTTGGTGGAATTAACATCTCGCTAGATAGCTAACACGACTATTCGTGTCTTAGAATAGCGGTCAAATAACGACGTGAAAACCTGGAGTTCAATATAACTCAACAGTTAAATCCTACTTTGTGGCTAAATGATATTTTTCGAAATTTCATGACTTTTCATTGAGCGAATAATAATGATTTCTGGCAACCATGTACACTTGTCCAAAAGAAGGGGAACAAAAACTGCATATCGAATAATATTGACTGTTTAAACCCTTAAAAAAAGCAGACAATTGGAAGAGGTGATTTACAAAGCAAGCCAGTAAGGGCGAATGAGGTCGAATATTACCAGGTCTCCAAACTGGTAGTTAACCCTTTCATAGTACTGGGACAAATCTGACCCACTTTGTTTATTTTTATTTTTGCCCCTATTATGCAAAGGGAAACTCTAAACCAGTTTTTGTGTTGCTTCTACTCATATAAACTCGTTTTTATAGCATAGCAAATTCATATCAGCGCCATCTGAATGTGACTTCAACGGATTTTTTAATGCTTAATAACTACACATTTGATAAATTTATATTTTTAAAAATGACTTTGATGCCAGTTTTTGTAAATAAAGAAAGAAAATAGCAATATAAAATTATTTATTGCCGCAGTTTGGTAACAGAGTTTCGACTGGTTTCAAGATCGCTACTCGAGGTTTATACCCCGTTTCCACTAGCGAACTTAATCTGGATCAAGGGCGGAGCCTAAGTGAAACGTCATGAGCTGGGCAGTTAATCGAGTTCTGAACTGGATTAAGTTAATCGAGTTCAGCGAACAGGATTAACTATTTTGATCTAGCTTAACTTTCTGTTTGTTTACGTTTCGTGAAAATTGTTGCATGATCGCAAGTTTTCTGATTCTCATTTATTTGAAGTTAAGGGTTTAATATTTAATTATTGTGCTCGATTTTGATTCTATATATGATTTTTGTAGCGTTCTACATACCGTTCACTAAATTATTATTTATTAATTACTTTTTGCACTTCTGGTTAGGATGTTTATAAAAACTATTAGGATGTTAATAAAACTATTATTCTATTTAGGATGTTTATAAAGGGCTTTTTTATTTGAATCTAACTCATTCAGGCGACTTTTTACTGTAAATAAGAATCCTAGAATCGTGGTCACCAACATTTTGCGTCAGCAGAACGGCGACAAATAATTCCAACAAGTTAACCTTGCGATTATGAGGTTTTGTTTATGTTTGAATTTGATTTTTATATTTAAGAGGTTTCTTTTAAAGAAAAGCCATTAGCATTGTTTTATATTTTCTTTAGGCTCTCGAAAAATTCTCTATTTATTATTGAACAAATAAAGTGGATTGTTTTAATAAGTTTCTTTATTGGGTTTGATATATTTTATATACATCCAGCAAGTACTAAATTAGCCATGAGAGAATTATTTAGTATGAAAAAAGACTGTTGATTAAATAAATATTTGGAAATAAAAGTTTATATTAAACAAATCTCAAAATGCGAGTGCAATGCACGTGCGAGCGATTTGTAAATATAATATAAACATAAACAAAACGCTACTCTCAACCCCCCCTCAAAAAACACATTTTGAAAAATTCTGGGTTCGAGACTACTAGATTAAAGTTTGCCTAGTGGAAACGGCACTTTTTTCCGAACTGGATCAATTTAAGCTAGCTTAGGTTGATCTGGATTAAACTCGCTAGTGGAAACGGGGTATTACATAATCGCGTGTGGTCATTCAATTTTCGTGTGGTCGATGTGATTTTCTAACTAAGTGCGGGAATTTGTATCTCGATTCGTTGCATCTCATGCTTAAAAGGTTTTTATGAATTTTTGTATTTTAAGTCTTTCAATTGTGTTGTTTCGATAACAACAATCTGTGTGATTGTTGGTGTTTGTTTTTAATTCCAGGGCGGTACCCGCGTGCTTGCACGTGCGGTCGCCATATTTGATTTCTTTTTATTGTTGATTGTTTTGACTTGATTTTTTTCTTTGATTTTATTCCGTGTTTTGAATTGATTCTTGTCTCTTATTTACTTGGCTTTCCTTTAAACTTTGTGCATTTATTTTATATTGAACTACGCCGTGCTTGCATGTGCAAATACTGTTTTTATTGACTCGAATATTTTTATTCTGGATAGTTAAACTTATCATAGCCGTGTTCACGCGTGCTTTTATTGACATAGCGATAAATCATTTTTGATTCTTCTGCTACAATTTTATTAATTCACTTCTATCATGGCCAATTCGCAAATTGCGTTGGACCTTTGTGATCAAATCCTTAAAGCTGAAGAAAGCTATAGGATCACTCAAAAGTCACTGGAAGACACGAGACTTGCTCTTCATAGCAGTCATGATCACTTACCCGACCAGTATCAGGTTTCAGCCTCAATAATTTCAATGTACCATGAAAATATGGTGAAAGAGGTTATGATGTTTCTTCAGAAATTGGGAAAATGTTCAATTGCCAACTGTCAAAAGCATAGTGTGATAGTTGACTATGAAAATCTGGTTCAACTTGAACATGACCTGATAAAAAAGGGATCCAAACGTGTTTTTGATCATGCGTCAAACCCTATTGACGATGAACTCACTATGACCAGGGCAAAGCGCTTAGCCAAAAACCAATCATTTCATTCATCAGACGATTTCCGGTCGGATTTAAACGGATCTCGGACGAACGAGGACAATGTGCAAGAAAATGCACAGTCACATAATAGTGACGAGGTTTTCACTACCCCAAGGCATACTGTCAAAAAGTCGCATGATCAATTCAAACCCACACAAATTGAAATCCAAAATAAATATGCACCCCTTCAAAATGACCTTCCAGAGGCTATAGAAATAGACGAAATTCCTAACAATAAAAATGATTCCCCATTTTTACCTGCTCCTAAAGCTAGTTCAAAACCACCTCCAATAGTGATTTCAAATCCTAAAATTAACTGGCCAGAATTGGCAAAAGACCTGAAAAAGGCAGGTATTAGTAATTTTACGGGGAAGGCAAACCCGGAAACTTTGAACATAAGAGTCCAGACGGAAATGGACTACAGAAGTGTTACCACAGTTCTAGACGAAAAGAAAATCCCTTTCAACTCGTATAAGCTTAAGAGTGAAAGAACTCTTAAAGTAGTTCTCAGAAATGTCCCTTCTGACATTAATATAGAGACTATTAAAGACGAACTAAATTATTTAGGCTATCCTGTCATTTCTGTATTCCAGTTTTCCAAAACGGTGGAGGGCAATAAGATACCCATTCCGGTATACTTTCTGGAACTTCCAAACACAATAGCAAATAAGGCCATATTTAATCTTACTGACTTTATGCATTTAAAAGTAGATGTTGCCCCATATAAGCGCAAAAAACAACCTACTCAGTGCCATCGATGCCAACGCTATGGCCACGCAAAATCGGGCTGTCACAATCCACCCAGGTGTGTAAAATGTTCGCTAGACCATATGACAGTAGATTGCCCCTCAAGAGGGAGAATCGAAAGTCCAAAATGTGCATTATGTCAGGGCCCTCATGCCGCTAGCTTCCGTGGATGTCCGAAGTATCCAAAACCCAGACAATCTACTCCGTCTCGGACTCCTACAACATCTGTAGTAGATACTGCAATATCCTCTAATGACCACAGATCCGACTCTGTTCCAAATAGGGCTTCTATTCCAAACTTGACTAGACCAGGTGTCAGCTTTTCGCAGGCATTGATCCCCGATGAGGCCAATACAAATGACCCTCACACTCCTTCCACTTCTCAAAATTATGCACCAAATACTTCGGTACTCACACAGGATGTAAACCTATTTCCTCCAAATCAGGGCGACCAAGAGACTGATGAGTTGAACTTCTTCGTTTTGATTCGACAATTTCAGAATTTTATAAAAGGCACTAACATTAAACGTATACTAACTCTTCTTAAAAAAGCTGCAATAAATTTTAAAACTGCCAAAGGAATCACTGCAAAAATAGAGGTTGGGCTATCAGCCTTTGAAGAGCTAATGACACTATTCCAACCATGAAAAATTACAGCTCTCAAAGAGATCACACCTTTCAGCCAATTATGTATACAAACATTGGGTTTGCTAATCTAAACGGTCTCAAAAAACAACTAGAGGAACTAGGGCAATTTATTAACGAGCAAAACCTGGACATAATGTTAGTTAATGAAACTCACCTTCGCCCTTGTAACAATGCTAAAATCCCAAATTTCAAATTGTACAGAAAAGACCGACTAACTAATAGAGGTGGTGGAGTTACGGTATACATAAAAAATAGTCTTAGAAGCACTGAATACATATTGCCCCAACTTAGAACAATAGAAGCATGCGCAGTCATAATTGAAAGCGAAACTTTTGGAGAAATATTAGTGGTATCAGTTTATAATCCACCCAATTCCAAACTGGTAGCAGATGATCTAGAGGCTCTTGTCAACTCCGGTCTTCCAACCATACTCGCTGGTGATCTCAATGCTAAATCCGATACCTGGGGCTGCAGGGCAAATAATGTCAATGGAAAGACTCTTCAAAAATTTATTTTAAACAAAGGCATTACTTTAATAGCTCCTGATGAACCTACACACTTTCCAGGCACTTTATCCCATAGACCGAACATTTTAGATATCATGCTCCTTAAGGGAATTCCCAGCTTTCCTACATTAAAAGTTCATAGTTCCTTGTCTTCCGACCACAGTCCGGTAACTTTCTCTCTATATGGCCTCACACAATCCCCTGAATCAATCAGACTTACAACAAACTGGGAAAAATTTCATTCCATCTCAAATGACAATATCAATATCAACCCTCCTCTTCAGACCATAGACCAAATAGACACTGCTATAAAGGATCTTGTATTTAAAATAAAAAATGACATTGAAAATAGTTCGAGACCAATAAGCCATAGCAACAACTATAAACTACCCCAGGAAATTAGAGATGAAATAAAAAACAAAAATAAACTTAGAAAAGTTTACAAAATAACCAGACAACCGGAGGATAAAAGCAAATGGAACGAAGCGTGTGGGCGAGTCAGAGCAATTATTGCTGACCACAAACAAACAACGTGGGAATGTACAGTCATGAAATTATCCACCCAAAATAACACAGTCTGGAAATTGGTCAAAGCATTAAAATCTAATCCTCAAAATATTGGCCCACTCCAAGGCCCAAACAAAATAGCTTACACAGAAAAAGACATGGCAGACGTACTTTCAAATAGCCTTTATAACCAGTTTTCACCCCATGACAATCCAATAAATGATGAAATGGTTGACAATGTTACGGAAGAGAGGTTCATCGATACCTAAGCTCTAAACCCAATGCAACTATTCTAGAAACTTTTCCTGAGGAAGTTGCACACATTATTAAAAACCTTGATCCTAAAAAGGCATCTGGATACGATACGATTTCTAACAAAGCCCTAAAAAATCTATCCCAAAAGGTCATTGTACTTATCACGAATATCTTTAACGCATGCCTCCAACACTACTACTTTCCGACTGCATGGAAAAAAGAAATTATAATACTTTTTAAAAAACCAGGCAAAAGCCCACTTCTCCCTAGCAGCTACAGACCAATTAGTCTCTTACCCAGCTTAGCAAAAGTTCTTGAAAAAATTATTCTGACTAGATTAAACACTTTCTTAGATGCCAATAAGATTATCAATCTTAATCAATATGGTTTTAAAAAGGGACATTCAACAACACACCAAGTTCATAGAATAGTAGAAATAATTGGAAATGCCTTTAACAACAAAGAAACAGTGGGAGCCGTATTTTTAGATATTGAAAAAGCTTTTGATAGCCTTTGGCATGAAGGCCTAATTATAAAACTTGTCAAACAGAATATACCAAAACCACTAATACATATTATTAACTCTTTCCTCACAAACAGATGTTTCCAGGTTCGAATCAATAGTACATTGTCCAAAGTAGTAACCATTAGGGCCGGAGTTCCACAAGGAAGCACAATTAGCCCCACATTATTTAATCTGTATATTAACGATTTCCCTACTCAGACAGACTGTATTACTGCCCAGTTCGCGGACGATACGGCCATACTAGCCAAATCTAAGCACGGTAACATAGCCTTTGATAAATTGCAAACAGCGCTATTCTTAGTTGAAACTTGGTGTGAAGATTGGAGAGTCAAAATTAATGCACAAAAGAGTGTCTCAGTCCTCTTTAGAAAGCACAAAATATTGACAAATTATGACACCGATCTAGAGATCTTTAATACTGAAATCAAAAATGAGCCACATACCAAATACCTCGGAGTACATTTGGACAATAGACTCAGCTTTAAGGAACATATTAAGCAAACAATAGCTAAAGCCACAGGTGCCAGTGTCAGTCTAAATCCCATCATTGGGAAACACTCCAAAATGTCCCTTAACAACAAGGTTTTACTTTATAAGTCAATGATAAGGCCAATTTTACTCTACGCCTCTCCAGCGTGGGCCGCTGTTCGCAAGACACACAGAAACAAACTACAAATATTTCAAAATAAAACCCTGAGAAGAATGACAAATGCTCCTTGGTATGTGAGAAATAAGATCCTTCACAGAGACCTTAATATTGATTTTATTGACTCAGCGATTCTTTCTGCTTCACATAATTACAAAACCTCAATTGATGGATCTGCATATGAGAACCTTAAAGACATTATCGCTTATGATCATATAGTAGAACAAAAATATAAACGTCCATGCACCGTTCATCACGACCCTTCTTGGTAATACCGTTATGACAGTTAAGTTTTTTCTTTACTCATACTTTTTAGCCTGACGACAAGTTGCACCTTGAATAGAATTGTTATGTCCAGTGTTTAAAGATATGTGTTCATTGTCCTTTTTGGTGTTCATTTTCATCATTTTTTTATTAGACAAGCCTAACGCTTTGCCCTGGGGTCTCTCCCACGGGTTTTCCACATTATTTTTATATGGACTTTTGGTTTACTTTTGAAACACAAACGCTCTCCCAATTTTGGGGTATCTTAGATGGAGAAGTAAGGACGCTTCGCGTCGATACTTCGTATTGCTACTTCGATCTCCGATCTCCGAGAGTTTCGACTCTATACTAGAAACAAACGTTGCGTCATCCATGACGTTAGGCGGTATCTTATCTAAAGGATAATGAGTCCACTTTACCGCGGTTTTTCTAACCAAAATGCCTCACTGCTAATTGGAAAAAAACATTTTCTGATCCACATTTCTTCATTTGCGGGGTGGGAAAAAAGAAACAAACTTTCAACATGCCCATTTTGTATTTCTAGTTCCTTTTTCAAAATTTAAGATATAACGGATGAGATTTTTGAGAAATGTTAGGCTATTTGCGCTTGGTATTAAAGATTTACATTCGTAATTATCTGAACTTCGCTAAACACCATTCACTTCAATGTTGGCCACCTTTATCACTGGTGAAGAAGGCAGTGCCTTTATATGGTGATTTATCATTTAAAAAAAAAAACATTCTACATTATTTATAGGCTTTCAAAGGATTGGTTTTAAGCTTTAGAGCAATAAAGGAAGACTATGTGTTCATCAATAGAGATCGCTCAACAAATTTGACTACAATTATATTATATTTTTGTTTAATTCAGATATATTTTATTATACCAAAACACACTTTAAGTTTGCAGCATTAAATTGTTCTAGGCGGAGGAAACGGCGTAAACAACGCTGCTGGCACCGAAATTTTGCCTGCCCTGATTTATTGCTCCTTTGCGATACGTTCACCCTGATCACGTGCCCTGATATTCGTGCGCCCTGTTACGTCAAAATCGAAGGGCAAAATTATTAATATTTCATTCTAACTGAAGCAAAAACTAATAAAAGTATGTCTTGAAATAACGAATAAAGAGAGTTTAGATATTGTATTTTTATTTATAATTTGTTGTTCAATAAAAACTTTCTACCAGTTTTTTAAAATATTAAGTATAACAACTATATAAATAATTACCAATAAATAATTGCAGGTGAGGTGATTTCAGTGGTCACCTGAATTGGTGTGAGACCGCCAAAAGGGCGACTATTGAATCTTGTCCGAATTCCGACTGGTTTTCGGCAATTCGCAACACGAGAGTGTGCGCAACATAGTTGAATGGGAAAAATAAATAAGAATGAAAAATGGAAAAAAATATGTAACTAACCATCGGGAGACCATTGGAAGAGCCTTTTGCCTGCACAATAATTGTGCTTTTCGCAAAACGAATCCATAATGTACAATGAAAACATCAATTAATGATGTGAAATATATGAAAACATTAACTCTTAAATACTATTTTGATGTTAATTAAGTTTCACCCAGAATCAAGACAACTACTTTCACCAGTTCTCAGTTAACAAATCAAGACATATGCTTCAGTACTGCGGTGCGGAGTTATTTTTTCACTTCCAAAAGCCTTAGCAACGAAGAAGCTTAGATAGATTTTTAAAAGAGTTTTAGTTTCAATTTTTAGTCATGTCTTCCCTTCAACAGGTAAGACATTTATCTGAGACACAAGTATTGAATCGAATCTGTTGTCAATAGGCAATCGGAGATCGAAATAGCAATACAAAGCATCGACGCGAAGCATTCTTACTTCTCCATCTAAGATACCCCAAAAAGGGAGAGCGTTTGTGATATCCAAAAGTAAACTATAAGATAAGTCCGTAAAAAAATAATGTGGAAAACCCGTGGGAGAGACCGCAGGGCAAAGCAATAGGCTTGTCTAATAAAAATAACAATAAATAAAAAAAATGATGAAAATGAACACCAAAAAGGGCAATGAACACAAATCGTTAAACACTGGACATAACAATGATATTCAAAGTGGCTACTTGTCGTCAGGGTAAGAGTAGTTAAGGAAAAATCTTAACTGTCATAACGGTATTACCAAGATGGGTCCTGATGAACGGTGAATGGACGTTTGTATTTTTGTTCAACTATATGATCGTAAGCGATAATGTCTTTAAGGTTCTCATATGTAGATTTATCAATAGAGGTTTTGTAATTATGTGAGGCAGAAAGAATCGCTGAGTCAACAAAATCAATATTGAGGTCGCTGTGAAGGATCTTATTTCGCACATACCAAGGAGCATTTGTCATTCTTCTCAGGGCTTTATTTTGGAATACTTGTAGTTTGTGTCTGTGTGTCCTGCGAACAGCGGCCCACGCTTGAGAGGCGTAGAGTAAAATTGGCCTAATCATAGACTTATAAAGTAAGACCTTGTTGTTATGCCCATTTCACACCTGGTCACAACTACTTGCAATTCCCATAGGACACAGTGTATTAAAAAGTTGCACTCAAGTCGTGAGATTTTTTCATACGAGCACGAAAAAATCTCAGTTGCATGTAACCTTAGCCAATCAGGACTCGGCATTTGCTTGGCTGCATTGTGGCGAGCTAGACTTCGCCAACTGGTTGTTTATTTACTGTTTAAGCCGCCAACCTTCCTTGCTTGAAAAAATCTGCGCAATTAAAAACGGGTAGCAAATGAATGGAAAATATGGAAAAATTTTCTTATTAAGGAAGTTCGGAAACATAGACTATATTCAACATCAATTTTGTTTCCTTTCCAAAGATATTCCAACAACACTTGTCTGTCAAAACTCACATCAAGATGAATGACAAGTAGCTTTGTATTATTTACTATATTATTTTTTGTAATCTGGAGGCTGGTTGAAATGTGGTTTGTTATAATTTGTATTATAAAGATAAATTAGCGCCATCTATTGTTCATGCTTTTGAGGTTGCGATTGCGTGGCGTACTGCTACACCACAGATAAATAAATGTTTGTTTAATGCCTAAAATGTCTGAATTTTTCATATAATATTTATTTTATTTTCATTTATTTTTTTCAATAGGTTTTACGGGAAATTTAAAGTACTGTTTTTATTTGGTATAGTTAATTTTATCAGTAAATTTTTTTAAACTTTTTATGTACTTAAATGAAATCCATTTGCGATACATTTTTTTTTTCATTTTGATTTCCCATCACTGCCAGCCACTTTAAAGTCAACAGTTTTCTCTAGATAAGGAAACGATAGCGGCTTCGCCGCTAGCTCTTCGTTACTGAAAATGCGTAGCGTAGCGTAGTATACAGATTTCGGCATCGCATGTTTATACACATAATGTTGGTAGTATAAATCAAATAAAAAAAAAAAAATTCAAGTTGCCTCAATTTTTAATGGACAAATATAACCCACTTTCCTAAATTCTTATTCGTGTATAATAACCCTTTTCGACCGGCAGTCAGGTGGCGCTGATTTAAAATTATGAGATTATTAAATTTGGAGATTTATCGAAAAAAAATGCGTTCAACAGCATCAATGCCAGCAACTCATTAAAAACCAAGTCATTTTTTATACAAATAACGAATAATACAAGTCAGCTGGGTATCGGTATTTTTGAAGAGCTTGAACATTCTCTTTGCTACACGCACGATCGTGCGAGCCCGGTCGGAAGGGATATACACGTGCATATTCGTGTATCTAGGACATGCATATTAGGCTCGTGTATAATATACAGTGTGATCGGCAATAAAAGAACCCTACTCCTTAATTAAGCGAACTTTAGAGTAAAGGCTCAAAATTTGGTAAGCATACTATTCAAGACATGGGGAAACGGATTATGCAAAAAAAAGTTAGCAATATGTATTTTGTCTCTTTTTAGCCCTTTTCGACCGGTGGTCAGGTAGCGCTGATTTAAAATTATGACACTAAATTTGAAGTTTTATCGAAAAAAATGCGTTAAACAGCATCTATGCCAGCAATTCCTTAAAAACAAAGTCGTTTTTTATACAATTAACGAATGGCACAAGTCAGCTGCTTCGGTATCGATGTTTTTGAAGAGCTTGAACATTCTCTTTACTACCCGCACGATCGTGTGAGCCCGGTCGGAAAGGGTTAGCAGATTTTATGATGAACAGCGCTCTTTATCGGAGTTTCAAGATTATTATTATTCTTTCGCTTAATCCTTTTCCTTTTTTTTAAAAGTTTTATATACTGTGTTCCTTTTAGAACGTATACGAAAGCTCATTGCCACTGGATGATACTTATATATATTTTGGTTTGCATGCTTGATCAGAGACTCGCTTATATACCTTCGTAAGAAGTTTTAACGACACACAGAGGCAAATTACAAGCAGGACGAAGCGGGAATCGAACCCTTACCCGTTACAGCTCGCAAAACGACTGTTAGCGTAATCGGCTCCGTTCCATTAGACTTAGGCGTTAAACTATTTCTTTAGGAAACGAATTCCCTTATTAAAGAGTAGACGCTTGTTTTTATTAATGTTGAAATTAAAATTAAGAATAAACAATCATCCGTAATTTTAAAATAAATTTGTTTTTAGCAAATAAGTGGTGTTAACTTATTTCGATACAGCTTATATATTTTGCATACTTGTACATTTTGTGAATAATTATTTTTACTTTCAATTACTGAAAATTAAATATGAAGATGTATATCTATTGTGTTCTTATTTTAGAATAAAGCTGTAACATACTGCCCCACGTGATTATGAGACCTGTAATCACTTAGGCATCACCAGTCTAGGGATGGATGCAGAACTGCTCTATCCCTTTGAAACCGGCGGTCAGATGGCGCTGATTTGAAATTATGGGACTACATATGGAGTTTGATCCAAAAAAAAAGCGTTAAACAGCATCAATAACAGCAACTCCATAACAACAAAGTCATTTTTTAATACAAATAACGAATGGCACAGGTCAGCTGCTTCGGTTCCGATATTTTTGAAGAGCTTGAACATTCTCTTTTTTTACCCGCACGATCAGGGCCTGTTCCTCCATAAGACCTGGCTTAGGGCCCCCTTGTTTTATGGAAATATAAAATATTATACACATTTTCCTCTTTATTTATTTCGATGTATCTTAATTTCTTAAAATATTACTGACATTATAAAAATATCTGTTATTTTATTTCTCGTTTTTTTTATTTATTTTGTAATGTAAAATGGTTTGGTTTGAATTATCGTCGCACTAGAGCTACACGAGGGCTATTGAAAACGGGTATAATGTAAAATGAAATTAAAGATTTTTTTAAAAAATCAGAGCAAATCTAACAAAATCATTGATAGTTTCATGAATTGTGTGCATAAATAGACCCAAAAGCATTTGCATATCTAGGGCAACAAAATTACTGTAGACCAGTGTTATGTATCATCACTAATTACTACAAATTACATAAAAATGCCGGTTATGGTAAGTGTGTTACATAACAATGCCAGCTGAATGGTTAGTGTGCTAGCCTTTGGAGCTGCTGGGTTCGGGTTCAAATCCCGGTCAGGCATGGATGTTTGTGTTTGTCAATAAATGTCATTACTTGTCTATGTGTTATTCCTTTCTTTGCGACTGTTAATATTCTTTCCGTGTCTGTCTTACTTAAGGAAGGCTTAATAAGCGGGTCTCTGATCAAGCACACAAGCCGGATATATATGTAATGGTAGTAGTACATAATTTTTTTTTACATAGTAAATCTATCAGTTGTTTTAGTAAGAAGATTCACAACAAGAAATCTATAATTTCAGTTTTACTCAATGATCCAACAATCTTTTTTTTAAATTTTGAATTTTATTATAAGCTTACAACATAAAAGTCGTAATTTATAAACATACATGGCACATTTAGGATAAAAAAAACTGTACAAAAGTATTTTAATAAACATGACATCAAAGAAAATTGTAAAAAGTATGATCTTTCAAAACCTGCCTTTTTAAATAAGTGTCATGAGGATGAAAAGCATAAGAATTGACTTAGAGGTTTCAGGAACAAAAATATTTGTCACATCTAATCAATTGCCACAGCAAATAAGTCAAAGTAAAAAAATATATACATATGAGCAGGGTAAAGAGAAGTAAGATGACAAACTTAAGGTAGAATTATTTTTGAATGAATTAGCAATCTATATACATAAAAGGCGACTTGTGTTTGTCTGTCTTTTGTTTGTATAGGACGCGAAATATGTATTTTTTTTTTAATTTGAGCTTCTTATCAAAGGTACTTTTGAAATTAATATTGATCATTACTATATCCAAGATAGATGGGTAATTAAATGTTAAAAAAACTACTTGGGTAATCTTCATATCTTATGTAACTCAAATGAAAGAAAAAAATAGTTAAATTGACCATTAAATTATTTTTTTCACTTTTACCCGTGCAACGCCTGGTATAACAGCTAGTTAGTTTATAAACCAGGAAAACTGTACGATTCTATAGTTGAACTCATAGTTTCCTTGCACAGAAGCCACGACCATGGGCGGAGCTATAAAACGAGCGGAGCAATCGGATGAAGAGAAAACTTCAGCAGTTTCATTTTGTGTAAATTCAATTGTTCCATGCGTTTTAAAGCCCCACCCATGGTCGTGGCTTCTGTGCAAGGAAACTATGAGTTCAACTATAACCTTCATATTTTCACTGGTAATTTATTCCTTATTTTAAAGGAAAATGGGACCGTGGATCTTCAAACTAAAGTGCGTCTGAAGACATTTCCAATGTAAATCCAATGAATCAATTTCAAAAAGTGGGATTAATAGAGACCTGCAAATTATCTACATTTATCATTAAAAAATCTGTCTGTAAAAATATTCAATATAGTCGGGGAAATGCGGCTACGAAAATATTTTTTAAAAATATCTTTAGAAATATAGCTATGATACCAAGTTTGTCACCTCGCCCAGTTAGTCATTTTCAGCTTCTTTACTGATAGGTAATCTACAGCCAATTGAACACTACAAACATAGAAGTTCGGAGGACTTTCATAAATAATAAAAACAGTGTAGCAGAGAAGAAACAATATTTGTAACTAAAGGTTATGGAACATCTAGAGTATTCGGGCCGGAATGCTATTTGGCGACTTTTGGCGTTCGGTTCGGCTAGCACGTTTTCGCTACTTGGCTGCAAAAGTAACCCGCCAAATCGAGACCGGCCTGAATACGCTAGCAGTACCTAGATTCACGATCGTGCGTGTGTAAAAGAGAAAGCTCAAGGTTTTTAAAAATATCGATACAGAAGCAGCTAACTTGTACAATTCTTTATTTGAATAATAATGACTTTGGTTTTAAGGAGTTGCTGGCTTTGATGCTGCTTAAAGCATTTTTTTCGATTAAACCTAAAATTTAATCTCATATACTTAAAACAGCGCCATCTGATCGCCGGTCTTAAAATAATAATTTCTGGCAACCATGCACACTTAGCCTAAAATAAGCTTATTTTATTTGGTTGCAATTATATAAGTTGTGTGTATTTTTTTCAAATTCAGATATTTTATTTAATTGCAGAGTATAGATATTGTATAGGGGAGACTGGGTACGGTTGTGACAGTTTTCGGTTAATCGCTCATAAATTCGTTAGTATGCCGATTAGCTGGATGTAAGTTGCATTAATAGTAAAGTGCAACACTTGTCTACGTATAAATAAAAAATTGCGTCCCTAAGTACAATAGTTAGCTTGTAAGAGCAAATTAGAAAAAAGAGGAAGTAGTGTCACAACCGACCCCCACCCTGGGGTCGGTTGTGACAGAGTAAAAAAAGACTCCAAAATGTCATCGAATCACTCTTTTTGCATCATCTTTAGAAACTATAAATTCAATATTTATAATAATAACATTTAATTCATCATTTAATAAATAAATTTAATAATTATAAATTAATTTATAATTATTAATAAAAAATCTTCATATTATCACTATCATCAAAAAAGTTAACTAAATATTTATAATTATACATTGCTGTAACCATGTCAAATACAAAACCAATACATAAAAATGTGTGTGTGTTTTTTTTAAATGCACAAAATATCTTATCTACATAAAAAAAATATCATGTTCTTATATAACACAAAAAAATCCCCCCCCCCCTCCCCCTTTTTGAGTTATTTAAATATTTGATGTTCATAACTTTTGTTGTGTAGAACAATTTGCTACACCTGTTCGCAGAACAATTCCAATCAAAACTAAACTTAATTATAGACAGAAACGTCCTTCCAATTGAAAGGAAAGACGTTTTTTTACAACTGTAACCGTAATGTTTTTCAATATAAACATTGCTTCCTCAAATATTTACATATTTGATTTTTTATAAGAAAGTGGTGTAAGTTATTTTTTTTCAACATTCATTACTATATTACATAATTTTTATTTTTTAATATAAGTATTGGTTCTTCGTGTTTAGTTCGAGTTGTGAACTATTCTGAAGAATGTAGGTCTCTTGAGTTCTCACCGAAACTACTAGTACGGTGCAAGGTTGTTTTTTGTTGCTAGCTCTTATTTAAACAGCATTTCAATAGTATGTATTTAAATATTTGATGTTCATAACTTTTGTCTTGTAGAACAATTTGCTTCACCCTTTCGCACTTTAGGACAATTTCTGCTGTAATGAACAATTCAAAACAAAACTAAATTTTATTATAGACAAGACACGTCTTCCCCTTTGAAAGGAAAGACGTTTTTTCAAAACTGTAACTGTAACTGACGTTTTCCAATACTTCCTCAATTATTCATATATTAGATTTTTTATAAAAAAAAGTGGTGTCAGATAATTTATCTTCGACATTCATTATTATATTACATAATTTTTTTTAATTGTAAAAATAGTTTAAGTATTGGTTATTCGTGTTTTGTTTGAGTTGTGAACTATTCTGAAGAATGTGGGTCTCTTGAGTTCTCGCCGAAACATGTACATTTCTGAATATTAAACTATTTCTGCCATCAATCTATGTTTTTTTTTTAACTTGAATCTTCTCACGTATCATATGCCATATGCATAGTTGAAGATATTTTCTGAAATGAAGTTTTCATTTAGTTTGAAAAAATGATTGTCTCTCTCCTTAATTATATAGGGGGAAAATTTAAAGCAACGTCTCATTGGAACGGAAATGCGGTAAGCTCTCAAACTGGAGGGCTTAGGATTTACCTTAAATAGACGGACCAGAGGACTTGGTCAGTAATTGAATAAATAATGCTTTAGAAAAGAGGTAAGAAAACATTTTTTCAATAGAGTCGTCAATGAGTGGAATGCTTTACCAGATTATGTTGTGTATTCGAAGAGAGTGGAAGATTCTAAGAAGAATCTCGATAGCTACTGGAAACTGGTAAGGAATTAGATATATTTTTTTACCAACCTTGCTGGGTCTCTGGCCAGTTGTTGGTCGACAATTTTTGTATTTGAACATCAGAACAACAAAATTGCCGTGGCAATAAACGTACTTGCTGATTTGAAGATCCTTGAGCAACAGAAATTGCTCAAATGATGTTCTATTTTTAGTATTTTACATAGATTTAGAAAGCAGCAGATCTGCCCATCGATTGTGCAATGCCGTACAACGCAATACAAACCGCGCGATTGTGTGATGAATCAACATTTCGCCGTTTTCACAATGCATCACGGGATAATGGTTCACAAAAAATGCTTTTGCCGAAGAGTTACATGCAATTAAAAACTGCATTTTTAATATGCTTTTTTTATGAATATATACCTTATGTCTGCCAGAAATTATAAATACATATCCCTTTTTGGAGTATCTTAGATGGAGAAATAAGAACGCTTCGCGTCGATACTTCTTCGTCGATAGTCGTATTGCTATTTCGATCTCCGATGGTAAAAAGTTTTAATTAGTTAATATTAAATATATATTTTTTATGAGTCGAATTATCTCATTGTGCCATTCGGTGGCTTATGGCATGCCATGTGCTAGGGCTTGCGAACTGCCTATTGTGATACTGGTTCACAAGGGGCTTCACCTTTTCCTCTAGGGGCAGATCTGCTACTATAAAATACTTTTATATTACAATTGCAGTCACATTTTTAAGAAAATAGACAAGAAATAGTTTTTGGTGGAATTAACATCGCGCTAAATAGCTAACACGACTATTTGTGTCTTAGAATAGCGGTCAAATAACGACGTGAAAACCTGGAGTTCAATATAACTCAACAATTAAATCCTACTTTGTGGCTAAATGATATTTTTCAAAATGTCATGACTTTTCATTGAGCGATTAATAATGATTTCTGGCAACCATGTACACTTGTCCAAAAGAATTGGAACAAAAACTGCATGTCGAATAATATTGACTGTTTAAACCCTAAAAAAAAGTAGACATTTGGAAGAGGTGATTTACAAAGCAAGCCATTAAGGGCGAATGAGGTCGAATATTACCAGGTCTCCAAACTGGTAGTTAACCCTTTCATAGCACTGGGACAAATCTGACCCACTTTGTTTATTTTTATTTTTGCCCCTATTAAGCAAAGGGAAACTCTAAATCAGTTTTTGTGTTGCTTGTACTAATATATATTAACTCGTTTTTATAGCATAGCAAATTCATATCAGCGCCATCTGAATGTGACGTTAACAGATTTTTTAATGGTTAATAACTACACATTTGATAAATTTATTATTTAAAAAATTACTTTGGTACTACTTTTTGTAAATAAAGGAAGAAAATAGCAATATAAAATTACTTATTACCACAGTCTAGCGGAGCGGAGTTCGCGATTTCTAAAGGAGAATGAGTTCACTTTACCGCGGGTCTTATTCCAATATGCCTCACAGCTAATTGGGAAAAATTATTTTCTGATCCACATTTCTTCATTTACGGGATGGGGAAAAAGTAACAAATAAACAGCATTTGGCTAACATGCACTTCAATTTGAGCTCAGATAATTTAATTCAGATATATTTTATTATACCAAAACACACCTTAAGTTTGCAGCATAGAAATGTTCTGGGTGGAGGAAACGGCGTAAACAACGCTGCTGGCGCCGAAATTTTGCCTGCCCTGATTTATCGCTCCTTTGCGATACGTTCACCTTGATCACGTGCCCTGATATTCGTGCGCCCTGTTACGTTAAATCGAAGGGGTAAATAATTAATATTCCATTCTAACTGAAGCAAAACTAATAAAAATATGTCTGACGAATAAAGAGAGTTTAGATATTGTATTTTTTATTTATAATTTGTTGTTCAATAAAAACTTTCTACCAGTTTTTTTTAAAATATTAAGTATAACAACTATATAAATAATTACCAATAGGTAATTACAGGTGAGGTGATTTCAGTGGTCACCTAAATTGGTGTGTGACCGCCAAAAGGGCGGCTATTGAATCTTGTCCGAATCCGATTGGTTTTCGGCAATTCGCAACACGTGAGTGTGCGCAACTTAGTTGAATGGGAAAAATAAATAAGAATGAAAAATACAAAAAAATATGTAACTAACCAACGGGAGACCATTGGAAGAGCCTTTTGCCTGCACAATACGCAATTGCATTCAAATAATGTGCAGGCAGGCTTATCACAAAACGAATTCGTGATGTACAACACAATGAATGATGTGAAATATATGAAAACATTAAGTTAAATAATATTTTGATGTTAATAACTTTTCACCCCCAGATCAAAGCTCCTTCTACACCAAGTTAGGACACACCATACATTCGATCGGAGCCAAGGTTTTTCTCGCTAGAGGCGCTGCGATACGCTGAATTCCGAAAATGACGAAAAAGCGTTATGTTCCGGGATGCAAATCTGGATATAAAACTGAAATTAATTGTCGATTATCCTTGTTTAAAGCACCTAATAATAAAGAGGATCTCAAATTATTGCAGAATAATATCTCTAGGAAGGATCGTCTGCTAAAAAGTACCACCATGGTCAGGGCCGTGTGGTGTGTTTTTTACATATGATGCAAATCGTTAAAATGCCGCTCTTGATTTTAAAGTTTCATACTAAATATATTTTAACTAAAAAAACTGAAAAATTTTCTATCCATCACCCATATGAAAAAAAAATACCGGCTCAGCCTTCGATTAATTAGTATTTGAAAAAATATGACCCTAGTTACACATCATATCATCCTAATATATATTTCAAAGCCTGCAATTGACAAGGAATACTTTAAATTTTATAAAGGAATGAAATGAAATATTCATATGGTAATAAATTATTTGTGGAATAATATCTTAAATAAAATGCTTGCGTTTAATTTTTATAGAATTAAAATATTTCAATGAAATAGGATATTTTAGTGTCGTACGGGAAACACTAAATCAGTATATTAAAGGAACTACACAACAAGGCAATATTTTTATAGGAACTACAATTAACAACTAAAAAATATATATAATTATATTAATACTTCTTCAAGCTGTATTAATACATTATATTTGTTACTTCAACTTTTTAATATTTCATCAATAATTTGGGGTAAATAAATATTTCACACATCTGCCACTTTTTAATCCTCAAGAGTTAATACTACTTTTAAGCACCAAAATTGGAGATAAATACATTAATAAAACAAATATATAAAAATCATAAAGACGTACCTATACACAGAAATACCCATCATACGATACGACGAAAGGCTAGATTTAAGTGAAAATAAGATTGGAGCAAAATTTTTGGGTGCTTACTTCGAAAGTAAATGTTATACAATGACATATCAATAAAAATCTACTAACCATCTATCCTCAGTTGACCATTTCCATGTTCCCAAGCTTTTCGAGTGACTTTTAACGATGTTTTCCCACAGCGCAAGCTACAGATTGTTGCTGTGATCCCCCATCCGCATTTCGTAGAAAATCCCATTTGCTTTTGTACTCAGCCAATTAAAAAAGCAAGGCAAGACGGCAATAAAATACGAAGTTTTTTTTTTACTACAATAGGCTCACTTTCCGTTTCTGAAAAAGCATCGTCCCTTTTGCCCCCAGCTTCTTGATCTAAGTTTGGGAGGGCGACTCATGTCTTATCTTTTAAAGCAATAAATTTCCCACTGTCAGGACAAATATCCGAGGTCGGTCACATGAACGAACCCAGACTGAAGGAAAGGGGGGGGGGGGATTGTGGGGGAGCGCACAAGGCAAGGAGGAGAACCCCCGTGGTAACTCGAAACGTTTTAGTTTAAGTCCCACAGGGTTGAAACGATTGCGCGATACTTGTTAAACAACAATTGGCTAAAACTTGCCCATTTTTTTTTAATTCAAATGTTTTTGTTTTTTTTTGCATTATACAATTTATGATAAATAGGTCGAGAGTTTTAAGAAATTACGTACTTCATTAATGTCGCCCAGTGATTTGATTTTCATATTACAAGGCAACATTTTTCTTTCACTGGGCGACATTAGTGTCGCCCAGTCAATGTTAAAAAAATTCACTGAGTTAGCAAAATCTAGTTAAAAGTATCTAATTTTGCAGTGCAGCTCTAGGTTGATATTGCAATCATGGTTACAAAACTTAGTGGTAAAACTATGACGTTAGGAATAAATCAGTTTTAATTAAAAATTAGATTTTTAAGGTACTTCATTTTCTTATTACACATTACTCATTCGTAAGATGGCTAAATCTTAATTTAAAAATATTCTTTAAGAAAAATACATTCAGATGTATCTGATACAAAATTACTGAATTTAATTAAATAGAAGTAAAATAATCAAACCCTACTTTTTAAACAACTGTTGTATAAAACATTTAACTGATTGTTTTATATAATATAAATGCTTTAGATCTTTTGCAACTGCTTTTAGAATATATTTGTAACACAAGTCAAACTTGTTGCTTGGGACCAGGTTTAAACTCAATTATTATTTTTTTTTTTAAAGTAAAATGTCATAACACTTATTTTTACAGAAGAAATCAAAGTACATATCGAACTCTTGTAAGTTTTGTTATATCTTAATGTACATAAACTCTCCCTATTACCCTTAAAAACCAACTGCTATGTAGTTCTCCGAATAGTAAAATAACTGAAAGACTGAAGGTCGAATATAAATGAAAGACAGTAGACCGGAAACACTTCCAATGTTTTGGTGTTGTGTTACAAGTTGTGTACAAGTGCGATGCTATACTTTCATCTTCGGCTATAAATTTCGTCGCCCTTCCACATTCCCAAAAAAGGGATGGGGGGGTCTCCTAGAAGTGCCTTTTTTGTAGACCGCCCTCTCTCTGTTGAAGATAAGAAACCGATAGAAAGAGCGCATGGGGATTAATACCCCAATTGCCGCTCAACCCGGCCCAGATCGGGAATGGCTTAGATCTATTTTCCCTCTCACTATTTCGGATATTCATTAGAATTGCCGCTCTTTTTCTTCCTATATTTGAAGATTTATTTATTTTACACGTATTTAGTAAGTACTAAGTAAATTTTTTGAAGAAGTATTTAAAAAAAATTAAGGTTAGAATCTAGAATTTTGCCGCCCCCTACTAAATTGCCGCCTGATGCGGCCGCCTCTCTGCATCATAGCACCACACGGCCCTGTGCTTTAGAAAGGTTTGAATTTTATTATTTTTGTATCAACAACTATTATTGTTTCCTCTTTGGCAACACAGCAGCTTCAAAATATCCGCCTTGTTTTGAAGGCATGGTCTCGTGTTTTTTCAGCATTTTGAACAAATGAATTTTAAGGTACGAAGCACATTTTATCAGATTTTTTGATAAAATTATTAAAATACACTATCAGAACTACCTTAAAAACACACTATTAATTGACATTTATAACTAAACGATATTTAATTAGGAAGATAAAAATATCCTTTTTGACTGTAGTGTCAGTCACGAAAAGATAGAAAAGTTTCTATAACTTTTTAAAAAAAGGCTTAACTTCAA